>UZAN01046579.1:0-12931 GCA_900618425.1 Echinostoma caproni
CTGGACCACGGAGAGGAATCTTACCCGTTCGGGTTGGGATCTGGAGTGCGACAGAGGTGGCCATTGTCCCCTTTGATGTTCAACTTTGCCGTGGACTGGATAATGGGTCTAGAGAGCAGAAGCGACCTAATAGAAACGTGCAAGATAATGAAAGGCTCGACGCAGACAAAGGGCGCTAATGAGCCCAGTTTTAGGATGAGATAGTGAAACCCTTAGAGGACACGTTCTTAGGCTGAAGAAGGAAAGACCCAGACGTGGGATCAGAAGTCACTTTTTGGCAGTAAGTGGTAAATGACTGAAGTAATGGGAGTCGACACGGTAACGCAATTCAAGCTTCAGCTTGACAGAGTGTGGGGTAACATATTTGGCGAGGAACGAAGAACGAGCCAGAGAAGTGTACCACGGTGACTGAGTTAGGAGTGTTCCTTTTCACACTGCACTAACAACTTATTTTTTGAGTTGTGTATGCGTGCAGGTCTGTGACAAAGCTTACACGGAGCACGATAACAGAGAATCTACAATTCCCTGAAGACCTTACCGCCGTCAAGTCGAAACACTTGGGAGAACCAAGAGCCCACCAGAGCAACCAACTAGACCATTCGGCATTAAACCGTCAAGTCCTGGATCCCTGAACTGAACTGAAAACATAATTGTGTTGTACATCATTCCCATAAACAATCTCGCCATAATGATAATTTTAGTCTCTTCGGCCAGGGCAACCGAGAAGTAACATGCCCACAAGTTATGAACACATTATACATTTCGGAATTTTTCACTCTAACTAATTATGCGCTCTTTGACCGAGGTGTTGGCGGTCGGCTCCACCGATTTTCACGTTACCACACCAACGGATCTCGTTCTTTCCCTTCCTCAATGTTGAACTTTCCTATTCTCGGTTTATTTCGAGTCTCCAACAGTGTGTTGCTCAAGACCACGGCAGAAACTATGCGAAAGAAACAAGCTTCCGATCAGGTTATTCCGAAAAAAGTACTCGCGCTCCGGTCGCATATGATGTTATGGACTTCCAACCTTCGAACACGCAAGTTGGGGCTCAAGAAACACTCGCTCGCACACTGGAAACGCTTTCCATGGACGTTTGCTGCCTTACTGAGACACGGCTACAGGATTCGAGCACTGTACTGCAACTCGCTTCACCGTCTCCGGATCCTTCCAGCTGGTTCACCCTCCGCCTCTCCGGAGATCAGATGGTAGAGTCCGCTGGTTCGGCCGGCGTGGGGATAGCACTAAATGCGCATGCAGAAGCAGTTTTGCTCAACAATCAATAGTCGATTCTACGCCATCCGTCTAAAAGGATCGGCGAGTGCATCTCGTAATGGGACAAAAAAGCTGTCTGTTTGTCATCGTGGCTTATNTGGCTTATGCACTGACGAACTGCAGTCTCGACACAAAAAAGACGAGTTCTACCATCAGCTCACCAGCCTCCTCTACAGTAGACGATACACTGATATGGTGGCCAGTATAGTCTCGGTGTTAGGAGAACTGACAACGGCGACTGTCTTCTTCAAACATGGTCTCTTCCTTTCGAACACCAATTTTCGCCGACCCTGGCGCCAACCTGGTGACCTCCATCGTCTGATCAGCTCTGGGCGCAAGTAGATCATATTGCCATCAGCTATCGATGGAGAAATTGCATAATGGACTGCTAATCCATCTGGAGCACATCACAACTCTGATCATTCACTCATGTGCGCGAAATTCTCTCTGCGCTTTGGCGGAAGACGGCAACGTCACCCGAGAAGACTCAATTTGATGAAATTGACCTACCCAAACGTAGTTACCGCCTACGAAAACACGTTAGCTGCTGATCTAGACAGTCTATCATCCTCGAACATTGACAATCAGTGAACTCACATCCGCAACGCCATGCATGAGTCCGCCACCACAGCATGTGGCTTCACCAAACGCACAGTCAGTCACTGGGTTTCGGCACGTTCTCTCCAACTGCTCGACATTCGTCGAAGCATTCCTCCAGGCAATGAATACAACAGTTCGCAGAACTCTCCGTGCTGAACTGAAACGGTTCCTAAAAGAGGATCGAGGGACCTGGTGGGCACAACGCGCTTCGGAGATGGAACTAACCTGCGTCCGGTAATGCTCACAAACTTTTTCGACTAATCCGAGCCACCGGTAACAAAAACGATGCGTCAGTGAAACCATATGCGAAATTAATGGCGAATGTATCCACAATCTACAACGTCGGTTTGGGCGCTGGGCGGAGTACTTTCATCAACAATTCAGTTGGCCATCGACNCACCTCCATCTCCCGATGTCTGTAGTGCTCCATGGTCTGTGGACATTTCATCGCCTACCGAGGAAGAAGTCTCCCGAAAGATCAGACTTCTGAAACGCCATAAATCGCCCGGTCCAGATTAACTCCCTCCGGCCCTCTTCAAAGACGGTGGTGCAAGCTTTGTTCGCGAACTAACTTATTCCAAACCATCTGTAATACTGAATCCATTCCATCCGAATGGAGTTTGGCGGACGTCGTACCTGTTTTTAAGAAGGGCCCCCGCCACAATTGCTCCAATCACCGAGGGATCAGCCTCATTTCTGTTGCATCCAAGCTGTTAACGTCGTTGATCCTTCGCAGACTCAGTTGGACAAGAGAGCGTCAAATTCGCGAAGAACGAGCTGGATTCCGTCCTGGCCGGGGCTGCGTTAATCACATATTTACGCTACGCTAGATCCTCGAGCAACGTCAAACGTTCAGTAGACCGACCATCATTGTGATTTTGGACATACGTGCTGCGTTTGACTCAGTTGACAGAGCAGCTCTTTGGACTTGTCTGTTAGGGAGCGGTGTGCCTGAGAAGTTTTATTTAACTGATGAAATAAGCATGACATACTGGGCCGTATCCCTGTTTATTTCACCTTCCATATATTACGCCGTTTGTGGAGAAACGGAAGAAGCATCACACACGTCCACTGAGGGAGGCCATCATTACCAGGGCAACCAACAAGCGATGGCATCAACGTCCTGTGATTTGACTTCGAAATTTGAGGGAGGGACGACTACATGTGATTGAGCCTTCGACCCATTGGTGACAAGGCTTACACGAGTACCCTGCTCTCTGCTCTCAGGAATGACAATAGAGTAGTTGAGAAAGACCACTAGAATTAAACCACATAGTTTAATTGCAGTTCGTATGAAATTTTCTACTCACTGCAGTCAGTCGACGCAAACAAGGAAAAGAATAAGCACCGACGGCTCTTTCTGTAACTGTTGAACCCTCTGGATCCCTCGAAACGTACGGTGCGATGTGGACTACTTATCGGGATCCATTCAAGAAGTGGGCGCTCCGCTTCAACACTTAGCGCAATCCCGATACCAGCAACACCGTGGGCGTTAGATACCCGATACACAGAGTCAATCGTAAGAACCAGCTTAGATCTGGGAAACACAAAGTAATGATTAAGGTATTGTCCTGTATCCGTGTTTCATAGATAGCATACGTAAAATTTATAAGGTTCAAGGGTTCTGGCTAAGGTAGCTTGTTGGTTTATCTGGCGGAGAGTGGAGAAATAAAGTTCGACTAATTGAAGAGATTTAAGTTTCAAGAATCCAGTAGCTTCTGGTAGGTTGACCTTCGTAGTTAAACACCGAGTGATGCCCTGTGAGTCCATTTCCATGCTTAATCTGGTGGGGCCTTACGTGGTTCGCCACCCCAACTCCTGGGGCTTAGGTTACCGGTTTCGATCGCTGGTGTCTATGGGACTTTCCTCGTTTGCTGTTCATCGCACAAATGTGTGTATTTAGAAAGGAGACGTCTCGTGAAAATTGGGAGCAAGCTGAACTCGACTGATTAAAAGGAGCGTTTTATAAATGGGTCTCTGACGCTAGGACACGATATACTCCTCAGTAGCCCATTGACGAAGGGGTCTTTTCAGGGAACTCTGACCGGAACCGTTGAATCAAAAGTCTAATCCATAAGTTAGTGGGTGACCTAAGCACTAGTGTTTGAGCTTCTAAAGATTTGCCACCTAAGTCCTTTGAGTTTTCACTTTTGCGTTGATTGGCGGTTCGCTACTCGGGGTTGACCCTCATCCTCATGCACCCTATGAGACAGGTAGGACGTAGACGGAACAGCATCTTATCTGTTGCTGGCCATTGAGCTTGGACGGGAGAAAGCTGTCCGGGGAATTTAGAAGACGGCTCTTGCCGTTGAGAGAAAGCCTCAAGTATCCTGGTCTTTAGTTCATCTCTCGGGGCTTTCGGTCGGTAAATTGCCCTTCTTTCTGTTCATTCGATGGATTGATCTCTTCAGAGGTGGGCGTGAATAGTTGAAGGAAGCTAGGGAATACGAACAACTTTGGTTTCCCACTGATAATACGACGTCTTATGTGGCTCGCTACTCCAAGTCCCCGGACACAGGTTACCGGTTTCCATCACTGAACAGCAGATCTTCGTGACTGTGGGTTTCGCCCCGCCTGCTGTCCATCACGTAAATTTGTTTATTAAGAATAAATTGTATTGTATTTGCACAAACGTCTGAATACAAACTGAAGGGAAGCAACACCAAAAGGTGTTTGTTCATCATTTCCGCATATGCACCAACCAACTGCAGTCCCACTTCACAAAAAGATGAATTTTACGACAAACTCGCCGAACTCCTTCGGTTGAGCCGCAGCTCTGATATTATAGTGTTGGCAGGTGATTTTAACGCGCAGGTTGGAAAACAGCGCATCCGAAACCTGTCTAGGAGGACATTTCGCTCTCCCCCCAGCGAACAGACAACGGTGATCGACTACTTCAGTTCTGCGCGAATCACCGTTTGCTATTATCTAACACCAACTTTCAACTCACCTCCGTCGGACGGCTACTTGGTGTCCTAGTTTAATGGGGGAAATCGACCACATATCTGTGAGCTGCCGTTGGCATAGTTCAATACAAAATTACAGATCCTATTGGACCACCTACGTTGAGTCGGATCATGCACTAGTTTCTGATGCGCTTCACTCATCGGGCATTGACAGAAATCGCGTACTCAAATGGCTCATCTGCGAGATCCATCTATCTGCGCACTTTATGAGGAGAAGCTGGGACTGGAGCTAGGAGAACCGCGACATAGTGGAGTAGACCAACATTGGGATCAAATTAGATTTGCGATGTTCTCAGCAGCAAACTTGTAGGATCGAGTCCGAAGTTCGCCGAAGGCATTGAATCTCTCTGGAGTCGGTATCCTGATAGATCAAAAGCTCAAGGTCCCAATCTGCCAGGATCAGCATAGAGACCGGTGGCGTCTGCAACGTCAATTTAGGAAAAACCTTGAGAAAGATCGCGAAAACTGATGAGCCAAAATAGCTAGTAAAATGGAGGTAGTTTCTGCATCAGGGAATAGTCAAAGATTGTTTCGCCTGATATGCAGCACCGGAGGTGGCCGCATACCGGCCACTGAGACCATTTGCGATAAAAGTGCACAGTATCCACAATAAAGAACGACTTGATCGATGGGCGAAGTATTTTAATGAACAGTTCGATTGATCTATTGCTAATGCGGTCATTCTGGCAATTGAAGCGGAAACTCCTTGGGTGGTAACATGTGAGCCCTCGTCAGAATCGGAAGTACAAAGCTGCATTAAATCATTAAAGAAAGGGAAGGCTGCGGGACCTGATGGGCTTCTCTCCATTCTTTTTAAGGTGGGTGGTAATTATCTTGTCGGATTGCTAGCTCACTTCGCAGTATTTGGTCGGAGAAGCGTATCCCTTTGTCCTGGGGTGAATTTTTGATCATCCGAATCTTCAAGCAGGGATCACGCAACGACTGCGCCAACGGGATTAGTTTAGTTCCGATAATCACAAAAGTATTGACTTGTGATGCTTCGTCGCCTGACACCCTTAAGGGAGAGGCATATCCGACAGCAGCAAGCCGGATTCCGACCAGGTTGCGGTTGCATCGACCAAAGCTTCTTTCTGCGTCAAGTCCTCGAATTGCGTCACACACATCGTCGACCAACAATCGCCGTGTTCCTTGACCTAAAAGGAGCCTTCTATTCAGTTGACCGTGAAGCTCTTCTGGAGTCGCTGCTTCGCAAAGGAATGCGGCAAATGTATATAAACCTATTACGGTCGCTGTAACTGCGTAAGGCTCTACAGTAGGCCAAGTAAATCGTTCGAAACCAGGAGCGGTGTTCTTCAAGGGTGCCCTATTTCACCATTCCTGTTCGATTTCGTTGTAGGCGAAATACTGTTGAACGCACTAAGTGGTCTTAGGCACTCATTTAAAATACCATCTTTCTCATCTGTCTAATGCTTCTCAATCCCAGGTGCCTCCTGTTTACGAGACCCATCGGATATGACTCAACGTTCAACTAATGTCAGCCGCTACCAGATTTTTGAAAACAAGGTCTCCTTTCAACTTAGCTGCATTCAATGTCCGCACACTATTAGATAGGTTAACAAGCTGTCTTAGCTAGAGCCCTTGAAACCTTCCATTTAGATCTATGCTGTGTCTCCGAAACACGCATACAAGACCCTACCTCAATCATCGCCCTCCCTTCTCCAAATCCAGTCTCATCCTCACACTTCACTCTCCGTGTGTCAGGCTATCTACGTTACATTGCACAAGTCTGGTGGGGTAACCGGAGGAGCAATTCTGAGGTTATGCGTAGAATTTTAGGCATTCGCGGTCGTCCACTGGAGCAGCTGATCGACTTGCATGGATTACGTTGGTTGGGATATGTGTTACATATGTTACCAAATAGGTTTCCACGGCGCGCGCGATGTTCGCTGAGGCGGATAGCGGGTGGAAAGTGGTCAAAGGTGGTCAAGTTGAAACCTGGTATGAGGGTATAAAAACCCTAACGAGGACACTGGGTCACATAGGTCGCGTTAGGTTCCCTGGATGAGGACTTCGGGATGATCCTAACTAATGGGTAAAGATACTGAGTGATATGGCTGGGTGTCGTAAACAGTGGTGTTCGTGCATCTTGTCAATCTCTCTGCAATATCAGTCCACTGAAGTTCTACATTTTCTCTTTGATCCTACTTTTAACTTTTCCTGTTTTTCTCTTAATGTTAATCCATATTGGTAGTCAAAGGACAGCAACCAAACCGGCACACCATAGTGCATCGTTAATGGTTGTAAAAACTGAACCGAACTGAGGTTCTCTCCCAAATGTTGGTATGGAATAGGCAGCTGGAGAATAGCTGTGCTATCTAGAGTACGCGAATGACATCGTTTGTCTGTTCGAGTGTATGAAGGATACTCAAAGCGCTCTTGACGAACTTTCAAGTTCGGCAACTCCTTTCGGTATGAACTTTGCACCTCCGAAATGCAAAGTCATGCTGCAAGACTGGGCGCTGATGCTTGATGGTCAAGAATTATCCGTTGTGGAATGTTACATCTACTTAGGTAGCTGCTTGACAAATGATGATATCAAAGTCAATAAAATCATCGCCCCCATTTCCAAGGCTGTAGCAGGACTGAAACACCTTTGGTGCATACGTGATGTTTCGTTAAAACTGAAATGTGCATACTGCGCCAGTGTGCGGTCAATTCTGCTATGTGATTGCGGGACCCTAAATTTGCACGTGGAAGATATTCGTCATCTAGAAGTCTTCGGTTGCTGATGTTTACGTAGTTTGGCGAGCCTTTAAGCAACTCTGAGGTTAGTCGTCGCATATTTGGTATGCCTCCGAAAGCCTCAGTATGGTTGGGGTGGGTGTCTCGGGTTGTGACCGATCATAATTTCTTACACCTCGCGAAATGCTTCTAGATGACCAATTATCTGAACTAGCTTCTGCTGAGGAAGCCGTACTCACTACCTTCCCGTGGTGGAAGTGTTTTCCCACCTAAGTGAGAGGAATAAAGACTAGTATCAGGGATATAACCGGGTTGCTGAACCATTGGAAGTTCACCTAAGGGAGTTGGTTACGAATCCTGATTCCAAAGCAATCAAGAAGAGGTGTACGTACCACACAAAACCCTTCCTGGTTGTGGCAGTGGCCACCGACTCGTTTAGCCATCGAGGTGCATTGGGTACCTTGGACGTTTGACTCCGTCCAAAGGGCGTATAATCCAATGAAATAAACATCGGACACTGCGGACTCTGTACTGTCGTCTGGCAAGTCTGGCTTTCCAGCCAAAGGTATCGTTTGTGGACCCCTAGGTAATCCCCCTTACTCGGTCAGGGCAAGTGGGAAGTAACATGCCCACACAACCTATAAACACATTCTACAGAATTTTTGTTCATATATGTTTTGGTACATTTGCCAGTTCTGTGTGATTGGTTACGTGTTGCAATAATAAATAAAAATAAATTTTGTAATGATTCAGTGGAAAATTCGCACGGAATTCAGATGAATAAACTTCGCTGGTTGGGACACGTATTACGCATGCTCAACTGTTGTCTAGCTCATCGCACCTTATTCGGAGTTGCATCTCCAGGTTGGAGGAAACCACGTGAAGGTCAACAGATGATGTAGGAACTGGGTATGAGGAAATGCACAGGGCGATTCGATAGAGTAGGTGTCTCCCGCCTTCCTGGTTGGGGTCTGAAAGACTCCGCAACTGGTTGGTTGGAGACATTGTAGGATATGGCAGCTAACCGACAACAGCTACTTGCTGGCTGTCATTTCTTATCGGGCCAGAATGCCTGAAACGTTATATATGCACAGTTAGGTTTTGCATTCTGCGTGTTGACCATAAAGGTTCACCCTCTTCCTCCTCCCTCAAAGTAGGTCCAATCCCTGTCCGCCTTAAATTTTGCCACTAACCTTGTATGCATTGTGAGTTTGGCAGCGATCAGTGAAGTTCACTTCACTATGTTTCACTCGTCGATGATGATGTAAATAATATCAAAATAGGACTATTTAAGTTATCATTCACGTCGATGTATCATAGCATTTTTTATTCTTCCTTTTTGTTGCATTCCCGAGGTACAGATTTTTCATTGGCAGCTATTGATGTCACCACTTTCTCCCGCTTGACAGTGCTATAAGCCTCTTTTTCTATGACCGATTAATGTCTCACATATTTCTGGAACATGTTTGCAATGCGTCTTCTTTTCGTGATAATCACAAGAGCATTATTTTTTATTGAAAATCTATCTGAAGTTCAGCGAACTTTGACCGCTTCTGAATTCGATGTTACTTTATTTCAGAATAATGGAGTTTTCGGGTGAAGCGCAACCAGTTGATCCTCATCAAGTAGAAGTAGAACAAAAGAGGATGGATATTGCTTGTTTACGACGCAATCTTGAAATCAATCGCTTACCGTTGAGTAAAACGATTGAAGCCATCAGCAATCACTGTTTCGAGAATGCCCAATCCGATCCACTGCTTGCGCCTCCTCGCGATAATCCATACAAGGTGAAACGCTCTTGCAATGTTTTCTAACCACAACTCGCTAATCCCATCAAGCGATTGGTTATGCATTCTATGGTTTTATCCGAATGCCAGTTGTGTTCACCACCTGATGACTTTTTGCCTTCTAATCCGTCGTGCACAATAACCCTGAGATACGCGATTTATACCTGTTTCCCGCCGTCGTCAGATCCTAATGTTCTTCTTGAAGGACTTCCCATATGAGTACAAATGACTGTGCTTCCTTCCACCAATTAGGAAATTCGATATTAATTTTCTTCTCTTGCTATATGAGCTCCGTACTGTTCTGATTCGTGTCTCTTTTGCTTGTTAAATTCTGATGCATTTCACTAATTTCATTCACTTTTCCGTACTTGAGCAGTTCAGTAAATATCTAGATGATTTCTTTCCATGACTATTTACTTTTTGCCTGATATTAATTCGCCTACCGAATTATCGTGTTTGAACTGGAAAAATGTGGCTGTCTTCCTCGTATGGATTGGGTCGTTTTCACTTGTTTTGTGTTTCAAATCCCTTCATCGCCATGTAACCTCGGTGTCGGCGATTTTCCATCTCAGTCGACACAAATATTATCTTCACAATTAATAGACTCGCTTGCGATCGGTGTTTGCTGCGTTTCGGCTGCACGCATGCAATATCTTAGTAGTATAAGCCTCTTAACTGCCCTGGCTATGTCCTCAAGCTATATCCTTCGCACAGCAGGAATCGACGAAGTTCGCTCCACAGATCAATGCGGAGTAGGTTTCGTGCTAAAATACAGTCGAAGCTTCGGTGATAGCTTGGTTTCCCTTTGTTGTTTACGTGTCATGATGCTTCAGGAGTCCTTTAGTGTTCAGAACCGCGAAATGTGTTTCCTCATCACTTTTGCATATGAGCTAGCCAACTGCAGTCACAGCGGTTGAAGGGGTGAGTTTTAGGACAAACTTGCCCCACTTCGATTGGAAAATGCGAGGGTACCAGCACGCGAATTGAAAAATTGAGCGAACCAGAAGATTGTCTAGGTCTTTTTGCGCTACCCGCTCGGCGAACAGAAAACAGTGATGAATTACTTAGGTTCTGCACAAATCATCGGTTGTCCTTTTCTAGAGACAACTTCTGACGAGTTCCAACGCACAATGTTCTATTTTAACGGGCCAGTTGACCCAGGTTGTCCAAACAGCTGTAAGTTACCTTTATCATGGCTCTGAAATTGAAGGTTCTATTAGACAACCTGGGTTGAATCTGATTACGCACTAATTCCGGTGCGCTTTGCACTTCGGATCATCGATTGCCGTCAACATTTGCATCCTCGGTTAGCCCATCATCATCTACATGACCCAATTGTCCGCACCCTTTATGCAGGAGAGCCTCAACCTGAGTCAAGAGTACTGTGACTTAGTGGATTAGATTAGCAATACCTTTGGGAGCAAAATTTGCTTGTGGATCTAGATGATTTCAATACATTGAGTCGTTTAGGGGTGAAATGTCATGATACGGGATAAGTAAGAGATCCAATACTGTTGAGATAAAATAGGAACAGGTTGTGCCTGCGACACCACCGGCTTAAGAAAGATGGTGAAAACAAGGGATCCAAAATATCCATTAATAAGGGATTAATCTCTGTCTCGTAGCTGCTGAAGACTGTTTCGCCTGATAAGCAACACCGGAGGTTGCTGCATGCAGGTCAATGAAACCATCTGTGATAAAAGTGGATAGGACATCTCCGCTAAGGAGCAGCGGCTTGTAAATACGAAGCCTTCACTTTGCGTCAAGACCTCCAGTTACCGACCGGCGATTGCAGTGTCTTTTGACCTAAGAGGAACTTTCAGCCCTGTTGACCTTGAAGCCGTAATGGGTTTACTTCTCAAAGGAGTGCCACAGGAGTATATCTACCTTTGGGCTGAATTGTGGACCGGACGAATTCCATTGACCTGTCATAGGTAGTGACCGGACTTCGTGCTAGGACGTTTTTGGTCTTGAACATATTTCCAAGCCAACTTCTTCGGACTAGGGTCAAAGGTCGGCTGGAGGTTGTCCGGAGTTTCACGGGCAATAACGTCATAGTTTGAAACTCGAGGTTCTTTGCTGCAGCTTTCCGACCCAATTTGCACTCTAAGGTAATCAGCGTGGGCTTGGTTCACAGTCTGGTTGATGGTGTAGTTCAACAACACCAGAGACTATGGCCGACCCTTTCGAACTCGTGAGTTTAGACATCTCAACCTTTGTTTGACTCTCTGTCTTCCGTACCCAGCCCTCTCCATTTGCCCCTTTCAACCTGTAACAGTCCCTCATCCAACTTGGATATCGTTCGCCTAAGGTCGTTGCCAAATAACACTGTAAATAATGTACGACGAGAGGAATTGCAGATTCCAAAGCCTCATCAATCACTGAATCTGGGTGCCTTCAACGTGAGGACTCTGATTCAAGCTTGTCTCGCGCGTACAGTGGAATCCTTAGGGATCGACATTTGCTGCGTGTCGGAGACTCGAATTCAGAATCTTATAAGACACTATAAGACACTTGAGCGTGCCAGATTTTCCTACGAGATACGTTCTTTGCACATCGGGCGACGATGAAGATCGTTCAGTAGGTCAGTAGGAAGTATTGTATTCAGTAACAGGGCTGCGTCCTCTCTCATCGATTGAGTCCGATGTCAACAGTCGGTCATATGCAGTGCGTCTCCGGGGTTCACTCCGCGTCCGGAAGGAAAGCAACACCAAAAGGTGTTTGTTTATCGTATCGGTATATGCACCGACCACTTGCAGCTCTGATACACAAAAGGATGCTTTCTGCGATGAACTCACTGACCTCATTCGGATGTGTTGAAACTCCGACATAGTTGTACTGTCAGGTGAGTTCAACGCGCAGGTTGGAAAACAGCGCATCAGAGGCTTACCCAGGTGGTAGTTATGCTCTACCCTGGCAACGAACAGGTAACGACGATCGACTTGTTCAGATCAGCGTAGACCATCATCTGTTCCTAGCCAGTACCAACTTCCGACACAGCTCCCGACGGACGGCAACGTGGCGCTCCATTTCAACTGGTACATCAACTCAAATCCACCACAGCAGTAAGCTACTGTCGGCGTTTCTAAGTGCAAAATTGTAGGTCCTATTGGACCGTCTGTGTTGAGTCTGATCACACATTATTTTTGATGCCATTCACTCTTCGACTGACTGGTCGCGAAAACGCCAGCAAACTCGGATAGTTTATCATCGATTGCTTACTACTTTTTTATTGCACAATATGAGTTACAGTGAACAGGGTAATCCCCATCGACAAATAGTATACTGTGAAGGGGAGAGGAGGGGAACATTCACGTAAGATCCAGTTTGTTGATTCTGCTTTTAAAAAGTGTAAGATTGTAAGTTGGATGAAAAACAACAACGGGTAGGGTGTTCCACAGTTTGGCAGTTCGGGGGAATAAGAAGAGTGGAGTAGAGAGGTAGGACATCTGGGAACAGAAACCTGATAAGAATGACTAGATACCTGTGTACGGGATGGGCGGGTAAAAGTTGCAGGAAGAGGAACTGCCGAAGAACAAAAACCAAAGTAGTAGCCGTAGAACAGGGACACTGAAGCAACTGCCCGACGATGGGCTGTAG
>UZAN01046580.1:12500-28745 GCA_900618425.1 Echinostoma caproni
CTATGAAAACTAAAAACAGAAACAGTGACAACTTCAGAACCCTGTTCATTGATTTTCTTGATTCAATAGTAAAAAGGAACGGTGAAGTAAGCTCCTCGAACAGCCAGCAAACAAGCCTCAAATTTTCCTCAATGGTTTTTTCTTCGTTTCGGACACAATGTTTGAGTTTAACCCAATCATATGCAGAGAAAAATCTAACTTCACATTCGCTACACCCAAGCTACTATCTATGACTGTCGAATGAGTGAGAAGATTTAAAGTGCAATCCCACCCGAACCTATTCACCCCGGGCAAAGTGAACACACCGAGGTGCCCCGACATGACACCACTACCTTCATGATCATCACATTCCAGGCGGAAAGGGTCACCGCGTTTTACGAATCCTATACACACAAGTCTGTCGGATAATTTTCAGGGAACAGACAAATGCTGATGGAGCGGCATCTGATACGTCATCAATTGCCTCAGATTTGAACCTGAATTGAAAAACTATGCGGGAAAAATATTTAAATTCGAATCAATTTATTAGTCTAGATAGTAAGTTTAGAAACTAAATCAGAGCATCCGCGGAATCGGGAGACCTCAATCAAAACTTCTCGGTGCCAGAAAATAAGTTAATAGTAAGGTACCACGAGATTCTGTAAAACGATATCAGTTTTTCTGCTAACCGTCAACTCATAATCCGTCTAACAGTTGTAAAACGTGACGGAAACAAAAGACTAAAACTTTTTCCACCGATGATAAATCTGTCAAAGCGATAGCACATTTCACATCCGATCAAACTTTGCCACTATTCTGTTTCGGCAACTCAATGAGGTCTCCTTATTCAAACAACAATTACCTCAGGGATTTGAACACGACCCACCATTCAATTGAACGCAATAAACAGATCGTCTATGTGAAGGGACCGGGCGAAAACATCTGTCTCATGCACAAATTTCGAAGGCTCTAAAGTTCAGCATTGGCGTCGCTCTTTGTGTGTCAATCGATTACTGTCGACCAAAAGGCGACTAGTAAATCGATAAATGTAGCCGTGGTTATTGTACCCCTGTGGTGCTGCTGTANATTGCAGTTTGCCACCAAGACGCCAGTGGACTGGATAGTGGATTCGAGTGAATTATGGTCACGGCTGTTTATGAAATAGTGTGAGGGTAATGGAGGAAAAACTTGATCATAGAGGAGAAAATTACGATGTGAAACTACGCGTTTGAATTTCATCCAATACGGTGACAGGATCCTTGGGGATTTCTCGGGAAAATGTTCGTTACATTTGGAGAGATTCTGTCTGTCCCGATTGTCAGCAGTGACGCACAATCGACCCGAATGGAAGTCGTTTTCAGCGAGTTAAGCGTCTTACGATCGCCAATCGTGTAGCTTTATTTTTCATCAAGCTATTTGCATCTAATTTCAAAGTGCTTGCGTATGCATCAGCTCTTTGTGTCAATTTATTTGGAAAAGTTTTAATTTTAAATAATTATTTTATTCTGAACATTGATGTTGGCATAATCGCATTTTAATGTGATTCATTGATGTTTGAGTTACCGTGAGTAATCTTTTTCACATAGATTTTACAATCGGCTTTTTTATTTGACCGTAACTAAAATTTCGATAACGTTGTGTTATTGATTTTTTTACATTCACAATAAGCAGTTTGCTCCTTGAGCGTACTCTTCATGAACCGATTATTCCTTTGGTCATAATACAATGTAACTTATCATCTATTTGTTTACTCTCGGGGCAAAAGTTGACCAAATGAATGAAATATTATCTTTCCTGACACCGATCCTATGAACGACATCTTGCTGGATAGCGAATAGACCTCTTCGTGAGTAAATTGCTACTACCAGCCATCTCTGATCCGCGTTTTAGTATCTTCTGCTGAANCAAATGTCCCATTCACTTGTGAGGGTCACTGAATTGGGACCGCGCTATGATGCTCAAGGAGCGATACCTGTGCTACCTGGAAATGATGAGCTGTGCAATCTCGTGTATTAGGAAAATGAAAAAGGTCCGATCATTTGCCTGGTAGCCGATTAAGTAATATACTCTCGCTCTGCCTGTGAGTTCTGGGTTCGATTCCCAGTTGGGTGGATGGATTTCCACTGCTGGTGAAACCCAAACGGATTGAAACAGCTGTTCAGTGCTTCCTAGCTTTTCAGTCCACGTTTCATTTGCTCGTTACACGAAGAAATTCACTATATAAACAAAAAATCCTCCATGTTGATCATATATTCATTCGAGTGTTCAAAACAGGAAACCTCATGATTACCTCCACGGGATCATCAAAGCACTTAGTGTTTGAGCTATTGGGGAATAAGCATAAGGACTTTGGTGAGCAAACCGGGAATGATTACTGGAATACCATAAAACCAACGTAGTGAGTACATATAACAATGCAACTTAAACAAAATATAAAGATGAGGAGAACTATTTGCAATGGGGTTACAGCAAAACATTACCCACTAAACGTGTTCAGATCTGATGTGTTCCTGATGGTAAATGTGTCAGAAAATGTGATTCTATTAATGTCTACTTTTTACAGAAAAATGAAAATAAGTAGGCTATTAGACGCCTGATGGTGTCACAAATTAATTGAGTATGTGTGTGGGCGTGTGACCGAGAAAGGTATTTCACGTCTATGAACTCCAAGTAAGGGAGAAGCGATATAATTGGCCTTAATTCCTATTGTCTTCCGGTCACAAAAGCTGACACGTTTCTATTCAAATTGATAGAATATGCAGCCCGAAGAAATTCCACGTGTTCACCAAACAAAACGGTTGATTAAATGCAATAGAAATCTCTCTGTGTAATAACCGACAAAGAGCTTTAGACAACTCTTCTGTTCTCTGTGAGACTCTTCAGCATTGCGTGACTTGAACCTCGAACCTTCGAGTTCGGAGTAGAAGTCTTTCCCCCTGAGTGATGCGGTCGACGGTTAACAGTTTGAAGCAATGGTTCAATCGGATTGAGCCAGATGTCCAGTGCTCTATGTCTGTCATCTCTGAAATATTTCTGTCGTATGTAAGTTTTTAATTGGTGGGGAATCAACTATTCATATTCATACCAACAAATCTAAATATATATGACTACTTGGGACCTTAAGAAAAATCCATGCACATTTCTTTGCTGTTCAAGGGGGACCAATCAGCTGAGACCATACGAACAAGATTATCCGACGCAATCGATAAGACTTTCGTGTGCAGTTCATGTCCAAGCCAATTGTGAGTCCACGACTGAAAGACAAGGTCCATTCTGTATATATTCGTTAATTTGTTCCTGTGGCACAACGTACATATGCCGCACAGTTAGACAATTGTCCGATCGGATTCGTGAAAACCGGAAAGATTTAGTGCAGTGGTTTCATGCCTAACTAAAACAAATCACCCTGTGGACGCGGTCGAGGTTTTCCGTCCCCTTTATAAAGTTCGTGCGCGCTTATCGTGGCGGGTTCAATATCGGATGCTTTCCATAGCAGAAACGGTGGGTATTCATCTGCACAACCACCCCCCCCCTGTCGCCCTGAAACAACTTGTGCATCCGTTAAATCTTCCTGGATCCTCCCTCCCCCCCACACACCGTATCACGTGTAATCTCAATGATCGGATGAGTGGACAAACAACCTTATGATCGTGTTGATTCCGATCTCCGGTCTCATTATGAAGTCGTACCTACTAATCTATGGTGTGATGTGATTTTATTTTCCCAAGACAATTTTATTCCCTGGTAGTGAATGAAAAAACCGGAAGACCAAAATGTGGCCGAAATGCATTTGGACACATTTCAGTGGGGTTGCTGCGAATTACCGAATGTTCAACGATCAAATCTTCCATTTTGATGACACTCAAGGTCACCGGAATACTGACCATGCAAAATTCGAATAATCAGGCTGACCGTTGTGGATTGGGAGGTTTATGTTTCCGGTGTTAAGACCATTGACTGTTGATGTTTGGAAATGTGTACATGTGATAATTGATGATTGTTTGATTTGGACTATATTCAGTCAACTGTTGAGTGACTCAGTTCGGAGACGCCAAGGGACCCAGAGAGAAACGTAAATGTTATCGCGTGCGATCGATCCATAGGCGAACTAAGAATCTAAATGTATGTTGGTTTAAATACTGACTTTATTTGCTGAAATATATCGGTGCATTGTTCACCCGGTTGATTGTTTGTGCGCTAATTTTTTCTCCCGTTTGGACGCACCCGTAAGCAACTCAATCTCCATAGATTACTCCAATCTTTCAAATGCAAAAACCGATCACGTACTCGATTTGTACACCCGATTCCTTGCTCGGAGAGTGTAAGCAATACTGAACTATATCCACGAATGTGGCATTTATCCGAATATAATCGGATGTTCCAGAGCATACATAACTCATCACGTGTTTATCTATGGATGCGCGCAACACGTGTCCATGAACTCGGATTCGCCTCATCCGTTCGCTTATCACTGGCAATCTGTGGGGATAGTACGCTTCACAGTGTGATCAGTGTTTGGCAGTTTTACAAACTAAAACGGCGGAGAACGGCTCGGTCGGAACTATAGCCTCGGCATTTTCATATCGGGAAATCTAGGTACAAATTAGCACAGTCTATGGACAACGGAGGAAGGTTCTCATCGCAGCCGTTAACAAGGATGATAGCAATCTTATAAAGAGGACCACAACGAAATTCAATGTAAATACAGGTGTAATTAATTTTGGATAATCACCAATAATTCGCCCATTTCTGGAATCGGGTCTTTTATGTTCTTCACTTTTCATCCCTGTGATTCAATGAGAATCAGATTCTTAAAATGTGCAGTCCTCGAAATTGTGTCGTCAAAGGGGGGGGGACCACCGCCAACTCGTAATCATTCATAGATATGCGATGCGTGGATAGACTCGGGACAGAAACACTTGCCGTTTTCAGTAGCCGAAAAAGAAGTTCACTTTATTGCAAAAACGTTTGCAAACGATTCCATTTTGTGATGCATGATGCACCAGCACATATGTGATACACAATACAGGTGACATGAACCGGACAAACTAACAGTGCTAATCGAGCAATCTAATCTCTGACAGATGTGTGTATAGGTGAGTATGACAGCTGATGGCCCTCTGAGTGCCTGGACAACAAATAGCCCTAAATGAAAACAACAAGAAGAAGAGAGTGGAGAAAGCTCCGAAAAATATCAGTGAGCTGTAATGTCTTTGCCTTTCCTGATCATTCTTTGTGTTGTAATCTACAAGGCGGTGCCCGGTCGAGGATAAATGCTTATTGCAGACAACAGTTTGGATATCACTAATTTAGCATACATATAACAAAAATCTCATTTGAAATATGTCATCGAGATTCCCGGCCGCGCACAGGGAAATGAATGGAGCAGTCCGTAGTTATTCTTTGTGGCACAGCAATTTTCCCTCAGCGGTTTTGTTAGTTTTTAATCATTGAAGTGAACCACTAGCAGTACTACTCGCAAATGTGAGTAGTACCGCACAACACATGTAGTTAAGAAAACATTTGAAACATTAAACCTCTTTTTCAATATTAAATGAGAGCCAGTGTTCTTCTTAAATTCCATTCGTGTATATAATAAGTGACCGTTCTTGATGGACATGTGTCAATATAATTTGCTGTGTAACCCATTTGACCAAGCGGCGAGGAGGATTGATCAGAGGTAATAATCAAGCACGCCGACCAAGGGATCAAAACTGGTTTCAAAGCCATTCAATTACCGGTCCTTACCCAATTCTATTTCCCTTTCTACTAAATACATTCAGATCATGAAAAAATAGAAATGTTTTTGAGAAAAACATGTGAAATAGCAAACAAGCTCATTTTCGATAACTTCTTCATCTGGCTAATACAGTTATATAAATAGTTAATGGGCAAATCACATTTGCATAACGTTTGATGTGTGTGTGGATTGCATTGGTAGATATAATTAGTTGCTTATGTGTGGTATACAAACAAAAAGGGAGTGATGATTGGACGGGAATTGGGACGTGTCACAAGAGGGATTAGGATCGAGTCAAGGTTAACCAGCACCTGTTTGGGGCACGGGTTCAATCGAAAAGGTCAAGGGGTCACCGAACTGGTCAGTTCCAATCAAAGTCATGCGACTGAATTCACTACGCAGCCATAACAGTTGAAGTGCTTTGACGATTCCTTTTGGGAACAAAGTGCTGGGTTAAACAGACGGTTGGCTACTGCTTCAGCTGTTGCTAAATTTTGTTGACAAATAGCCTTAGATGGATAAGGAGGCACCCGGTAGATCACCTTGAAAGCGTCTTCATTCACGGTATGTCCCGTATTTGAGAGATGTTCCACAATGGCACTTGTCATAGTTTTTCTATCCCCCGTGTTCAACCAGGCAGGTTTGTGTTCCTTGATCCTTTGGGAAAACTGCTTGATGGTTCTTGATGGTTCTACCTATATAGCTTGTCAAACATGAGCAAACAAATGAGTTGGTAATCATAGAAAAGGTAGAAATAGGCAATTTATCTTTGAGATTCATGGAAATAATTGGTTGATTGGTGAACTGGAAGCGTAAACATGCTGCGGGAAATGTGCGTATGATTGCTCTTTCCAGGCGCCGGGTGATTAGCTCACTTCTGTGCTCTCTTTTGAGAGGGAGTCGCGTGTATAAGTCTTTCTTATTCACGTTGTTATAAGAGGTCCCTTGGGTGTCTCAGATACGTTTTTCTGAATGAACCGTCCAGGGTAACCATTAGACGTAAGTGTTAGTTTTATATTCTCCAGTTATTGTGCTAAGCTTTCTTCTGTGCAAATATATCTTGCACGGGCTACGAGAGAATGGATGAGGTTTCGTTTCTTTGGCGTTTCACTTTCTGAATGTTTAAACGGAGAGTAAGAAGGAGCTATTTTGGATACATGGTCACAGGGGGATAGGGGACCGGGCGAAGTGTTTTTTTGCCAGTATCGACTTTTTTAATCTAATTGCTATCGCATCTACTGCAGTTATTATTCAGGCAATTAAATCTTTGAATCGGACCCCTGTGCTCAAATACATTAAACGAAATGACTCCCACACATCAATAGTGTGATTCGTTTCAGCCAAGGGTGGCGCGCGCGATCAATTACTTGTCCTTATCACTCCTCGATCGAGTCACTCTTTGTTTTGTTCCCTTCTTCAATCGACCAGGTGCGTGAAACAGAGACAGAAATAGGCCATCTATTTTTCGGAGGCATGGATTTTATCACTAACGGTAAAACACATGTGGAAGGGGGGGAGTGTGATTCTTTTGAACAACGAAGTATCCATCACGCTGTTCAGTGGTCTTCCCATTGTCTCCACAAACATACCCTTAGAAAGTCAATGTGTTGGACACCGTTTTGACTTCCGCTATTGGGTTCGTTGATCCTCATATAGCTCACAAGCAAGCAACAATGGATAGAGTGGTTTCCGTGTCTATTTTCCAGAAACATTGGTATAACTGAGGTAATTTTATCACTCATTGTGTCCGGAGAACGGTATGATGGGAATTTTAAATAGTCGTCGCACACGAAAGAAAATGTATTCATGATAATTGAACATCTTCTCTGTGAACCCCGTTAAACTGAGAACAATAAAATCCGTTTTGTTGCGTTTTCGCGAAATAAAATGGTTTTATTCCTCTCATTGGCGAATTCACATTCGAGTTATGCTTTTTGTTCGTTTGTTTGTTATTAACACCGATCCACTAATCATACTTGCCTCACGTGTGTCCGCATGATGCACTATTGAATTCCTCCCTATGTTCGGCTGCGAGCAGACCTCGTCCGTCCGTCCGTCTCTCTTACACCTAATCACATGCATACAAACCCTCCCCACTGTCGGCGGTCCATCCATTAGGATAAATATGCTCTTCTTGACAGTAGCTGTGCATGATACATTATTTCCGATGCTTCCTAATTCACTCCCTTAGCTTTATGTGTACCGTTTGATCAACTATTAGTACACACCAGTGCGATTGATTGGAAAATTTGTAGAATACGAGCATTATAATGGACGTATCTGATCTCTGTTTCACACAATCAGTGGTCATAGTGCTTAATCACCTTTCAACAGGCGATTATAGAACGGTGGTGGTCACCAACTTGTGACCCGGGTTCGAACCGGTCCACCACCGCTCGTCTTCCCAGGCAGGCTTTGTATGGCCCCTTCCTGAATGCTGACTCTACAGTTGTATATTCAACAAATAAAAATGAAGTAAAAATAATTTTCCATTATTATTATTATTATTCCCCTGGCCATGAGTCGAAGTACTCTTCTAGCACATGGGTCACTTATATGATCACATTTCAATGCGCTTTCAAGCAATGACAATTTACATTCATATTGTCATCTGGGTTTCGCGGGTGCTGATCAGATGGGAGCAATCGAGCATTGTAGCTCGTCCGTCGTTGCCAAGAACTTTGCGTCTTCAAATTACCTTACCGTTGCCCCTCTTCCGTTTTTAATTTAGCCACACTTCCTAGTTCAAATTGGTGCAGTTCGATTGCACGAAATATTGATCGAAATACCTTTTGAATAAAGTTCACAAAACCGCAATTGTGCATGAGGTAATCCCGGAGCTGTTTCAATGCCCTCAAGTGATGCTGAACTGCAGAAAACGAAAGGTCTTGTATATCACAAGTGAAGATAATCTAGGGCAATAGCAAATGCATTTTGCTGGCTACGGGATAGCCACGGCAAGGCCAGACTGTTGTAGATCCTTTTGTGCTGGCACAGCAGGTGTTGGTCATCGGTGCTTAGTTAGTGTGCCCACTGCCAATCTCAACTACCATCCATTTGAAATTTAGTAAACAAATAAAAACGATGCCTGTATATCCGCCCGGCGGCTAGCTTTCAGCAGGAAGCTAGTAATTCATGGCACAAGTGACCTATGCATCGCACCTGAGGAACTGGTTATTTATATAACCTTCCGTCTCAGCATTTCGCTTTCGATCCATGCGTTGAATCACTTGGTTAAGCAGCTGCCTCTCTGTCGCACCAAACTAAGTACCAGATATACTACACCAAATTGTTCCAGAATTAAATCGTGCTCAATCACTGTTACATTTATCTGAATACCGCCGAATGTAGGGAGACATGATCCTCGCATCTGAAATACTTCATCAACCCAATCACTGTGGTAGTATTCTGCTGACACTATCCATCCATGTATGGTCACCTCAGGGGACATCCATTCAAACGTTGGTTCCCTGATAGTCGGTTAGACTGCATGCGTCGCTCTTTCAGCCTTGGAGTTTGCAATAACTGGAACGCTCTTCCACTTCAAGTTGCTTGTACTCAAACCATCTATTCATTCTAGTCACTGCACGATGAAGCCCTGAAACAGCTTACACCCGGGAGTGAACGTGATAATTTGTTATTTTAATTGTCTTGTATTCGCTCCCCACGATTGGCCACACTGCACTCTCGCGTTCGACGTCACGTTGGATTTTTACCGTGTTTGTTTCATCAATATCTCGATGTACGCATGCCCAAAACATGCCCAGAACATGCTCCGACAGAAGGCTGCGGATTCTGAGCCTCCGGCAATTCATGTGTTTGGCGAGACCCATAAATGTGCTTGGATCAAAAAACAGATGGTTCGGAAGGTGGACTGTGTTCTCATTGAGTAGCATTAACATTCAGTCACTATTCGCGAAGATTTCGCCTTTACCCTTCATTCTGAACACACGCCTTAATTTCAACACACGTTGTTGTTGTATGAGTACAAGAAACTTGGTTGAATCAAAACATTGAGAACGTGCTCATGTAAATAGATGGCTTCAATTGTTACAGACAGGATAGGCACCAAGGTAGGGTAAAGACTGGAGGTGGCCTAGAAAACTACATCAATGCTTTCTGATGCAGTAAGTCAGAAGTAACTTATAAATATCCTGAAAATGCGTTGGCTATTTGTCTGTTAATTGTCATCCAAAATATTTTCGTCGCAAAAGTACAATCAGCAAAAATGTGTTTATATCTCCCTCTTGTTCTCAGACGGAAAAACCTCTGCTTTCTTAGATTCCTGCATCCCGTTTCTGGTTCCACTAATATATGAAAATCTTCGCTTACTTGTCTGTGACTTAAATCATACAAGCACTTTCTCCTGCTCCCGTTTGGTCTGTCTGACCGATATCATTCTCCTATCAGCGATAGTTCTGTGGTGGGCAGACTGAGCACAAAATATCCCAACTTATTCTCACAAACTAATGGCCGCGGCTGCTATGAGTGACCCTAATGTTCTTCTTATTAGACCAAAGGAATACACTTGCACTACCTGTCAGACATTAAATCGTTCTTATTGGATGAAATTTCATCTAAGGGACTTTTCATCCAGTCGCATCTCTCTTGTCAAGCGTTCTGTTGCTGGGGGTTAAGTCTTGGCTTGAGTCTTGTCCATTACTTTTTAAATATGTCAGTCTGTTCACTGAAGGTATAAAGAAACGGTACACAGGTCTCTTCATCCATCCATCATTTGTAAACAGTTACTTAATCAAGTTTGAGACAAAAATCCATTCAGTGTTCACCGCTCACATTCTGAAAACAAAGAACATCAGGCTTTTATGATAAGGTATACGTCTTCTCCATGGATAGAACAAAAATGACTCGAATACCCTGGTGGACGTCCATAGCCCCAATACCGTCTTCATCTAACCCTAAAATCAGAGCTAGCTTCCCTCCTTCCGGTGTAATGATTTCGATTCGGGGATATTTTCAACGATTATGGGAATTCCTATATACCTCTCCTGTCCCGTCTCGTAACGAACAAGGAACAAAACGTCAGTCTGTATACATAAAACAAACTTTAGCGTCATTCTCCATGTTGCATGTTATATAACATTGTATATTTTATTCGGTATGACGACCAGTGTACATTTTTAACTAAAATGTAAGCTTGCACAAGTTATACAAATACAAGATTTCATAGATTAGATACCTAATGGCAATTAGGTTTTCGTGGGTTAAACCGACGTGATGAATTTGTGTTAGAGTTACCGAGATTCTCTGTCCGGGGTAACTCCATGTTTGTGACGTTAAGTGGAGCTGTTGTCCGCATTGAGTCCAAGGTTGGCCCGTGTGGCACAAATGACGGAGCCACTTGAGTAGTGTGTACCAATACGATCAAACAAGCGCGTTCTCCAAAACTGACTAAATATCTGAAATCGCAGGTTTTTTTGATCGCATCCTCAATGATTTTTGCTCTGAAAGGGATTCATCCAAGTCGTTCTCAGATTAAAACTGGTTCTCACTGTTTATGTGTGCGTTCACGAGGTTCTTCATTTTTTCACTCAGTGGAGCTTGCAACCATGCGCACACCGCGGAATCTCAGATACCGCATTGCTTGTATTTATCAGAGAACAGAAGCATTCTCTCACGGCCCCCGTCTCGTTGGAATAAATTGAAAACATCCGCTAAAAGATTGTGGTGAATGAAACGGTACCCGGCTTTTATTTTGTTCTGTTGTTGTTGCTGTTTTTCGTAAACATATCGATTGTGAGAGGAGCACATAGGATTTGGCAGGATGCAATTTTAATCGACCCAGTGGTTACCATTCCTAATGCTCCGTGGTTACCTTTTTGTAAGGGTGGTACAATATTGTGCAGGCTAGCTGGTCCCACCGCTCGATGCAAAAGATTTACACTCAAACAGACAGTTATATCTCACGTAGTGGGCGAAATTGAGCCGAAACACTTTCCATTAAATCGTGTTTTTGGAAACGTAAGCATCTGCTTTATGTTTCTCAAAGCAGAACATTATTGTGGTTAACTATGAAGCTTGGTTTTTTCCAGGTTCATTGAATTTCATGTTTCGGAACGTTTCAGAAACTTCTCTACCGTGGCGTGGGAAGGCCACTAAAGTAATTGCTCATGGGAGAGTTGGTTTCACTTATCACTTTGGTGTAAGACATGGTATCCAAAGGTGCTTTCATGAAAATTTATGCTTTTTTCCAGTTTCATGTCTGTTCTCGAAGACGGTGGTGGAAATTTTAGATCACACAACACTGATGAGTTTCTGGATTCAATCAGAGCTAATTTGGAAGAATTCTGGTCAGAAGACGGAGTTGATAAGTACAGTGCTCACAGTAAATTAGACCAATTACATATCCGGAAGCAATTTTTATCTTTAACTGTAGTGACTGTTTCCTCTGTTCATCCAAAACTGCTAAAGAATCCAACCGCAAACACTGAAGTGTTCTGCTCACCCAGACAAGGTTTCATAAACGCACACTTTTCTAACGATTGAATGGACTAGCACGAGCCCTAACCCAACTGTACGATCATAACCGCACGACCCAGCGGAATAGTGAACAGTACAAAAGTGTGCACGACTGCAGTACCCAAAGCAAGTCCCAGTGGAACGGAAAAAACTTCCCGCGGAGTTAGTATGATCTCCGAGCCCGACCAGAGAGAACACGCAAAGCAGAGCCTCCAGTGAGATCTTGTAGTTGGCTCGACCGTAAANGCGAAGATAGCGGATAAATCGTCTGTTTATATACAGTTTCAGGACCGGCCATCAATGACCTTGGAAATTAGCTCGAGAGCAGTGGGTCGGGGAAAATGGACCAATGAGGATCAAATATGGCCGGTGGTGCGCTATGGGTCTGGAAATTCAAATTTCATGAAAATGATTCGAAAAATGAAGACAAATAGAATGAAATAATCACTTTGATAGGGGAAGTGCTCTTTTCCCTATCACACACACGTATGAGAAGGTTACCGGACTAATTAGTGAAACCACGGAACAGTGAGTCAGTTTCATGCAATCGTTGCACACGGTTTGTTACTGTTGCACCAAGCACTGTGTCCGACGGGGTTGTTTCCATTTCATGTATGTTAATGTGATGGGCCTTTGAAGGGTAAATGACATTGTCACGAAGATTTCCTATTAAATTGGGGTAATTCAAGTGAAGTAATCGCTTTGTCGCACCTTAACAGGTTGTTATGCAATAGTCGTAGTATCACGAAACAAGAAATAGTATACTACAGATAAATTCGCGACAGAAAGAAAGCTTACAATAATACGGTGGCGATCAAACCCTGTGTGGCTAACATTGTACCAAGATCAGATGAACCAAGCTCGGAGTTCGTGTTGAATATGGCGCAAAAGGTACAGCAGAACAGGCTCAAATGTTAGTGAACACATCCACGTGTTTAAACCGGCAAATAAATACTAAGGTCAACATGTAGGGGACGAGAACAGCCAGGTTATGCAAGTTTTTCAGGTTTGGGATACAGCACAAGGTGCTCACGTGGCATACGGCTACATATCGGTTATAAATCGAAGACTCTGGATGTGCTCCTGATGCCATCATTAACTATACCCGTGGAAAATAATAAGGGATATGTAGGGGACGGGAAGATATAGCGTTTCGTCAGGACAGCAAGCTAAACTCCACCTTCCCCTGGTGTGTTGTTGGTATTTAGCCGGGTCAGATCATGAAAGCTGCTAGCTAGTAGAACAGCCGAAAGACCGAATTCAGACTGAGGATGGAGGCACAGAGTTGAAGAAACTGTTTTACTCTCCCTATATCCACAGCGCTTGCGCGATGTGGGGATTTAATGTCAGAAATCCGCATGAGGGATTTGCAGGTTTCACAACTGGCTTTTTTGTCAAGCCAGTGTAAATGCAGCTAAGCCCAAGAAGCACATCCTTATCGGATTTAGTTAGCACCGTAGTGTGCCCATGCGTTCTGAAGGCAAGTTCCCTTTGTCAAAAACGTATTCCAAGTTTGAAGAGGACAACCGATCGGGTAGGGTATATGGTGCCTCTGATGGGTAACAACTATGATGCAAAATACTAGCAGCTTGATCAGTGATAACAGAAAACAGAAAACAGGTTAGAATACGAAAATACAGAGGTCACCATGACTGATCGAAGCTTTATGAGGTTTCCTAGAGAATACTGTCTGATTCAAAGCTTTAGTTCACTTTCAAGAGAAAAGACCTTATGGCAATACTGCACGATTTATGTCCAGGACGATTTCGCTGCATCTCAACATTGTGCATACTGCAGAAAATACAGTGTTTATATAGTTCACTTTTGTTCACTTTGCAGCGAAAAAAATGATTGATTTTACTGAAAATAGTGAGATAAAGTTAGAACATTATTCGATCAGACGTCTCTGAAAGAAGATGGCATGCTACATTAATTAGTCGATGAAGGTGGGCCCCTTCATCCAAATGGGTAGAACGGAGAACTCAAACATGAGCGGCGCATGAAAGTGCATGGTTAAGAGTTGAGACAACTGAAAACTGAAACTGGAAGGTTAGCTGAGCTTTGATCCAGATGTGTATTGAGTCTTGCGGGAAAGGTAACTGTGTTCTGAAAACCTGAGCTGATTGGAAAACGGGTAGCAACATTGTTACAATCGCCCCAATTGAGGCACGTGTATGTGGTCACCAACATTGTGGATACGGTGTTGAAAAGTCCATGGGGGAACGCTGATAGACAAACGGCAACGCTGTATACAATGGAATAGAAAAATGGCTGTGAGAAACATCAACTTGCTGGTTTGTATTTTAGCAGAGATGCACCACTGTAAACGACATGAAAAGAAAACACTACCGAATAATTCACATCAATGATACTTTTATGTTTTACTAACACCACCCAATAGGGGAGAGACCTAGCAGATCGACACTGAAACTTCCCAAACCATCCCGGGCTATTACGTCATCTTCGACATATTTATGAGGCCTTTTTTCTTGCAGGTGACGATGGTAGAAAGTTCGGTCATCTTTCCGACTGAGGATGATGAAGACAGACTCATTAGAAATGGTTTGTTTACGAAATCAACTCTCCAATTGATGTGGTGCTGTCTTGTCTACCCAAAAAGCTCTCTGATCGTTCCCTATGTTTCGCTCCTTTTGGATCTCGGATAGCAGATAGTAGATTCAAATTGGATCAATTTATTAAATTTCAAGAATTCACTGGAATAAAGATGAAAGACGATATGACTGGAGTCTACAGCTAGTTACCCCGACAACCAAGGCAAGAGTTAATGTAAAAAGAATTGGGAAAAACAGCTGTGCTACAACAGTGGTGATGTAGCAAATTATTCCGTTGGCAGCGAAACGGGTATCGCCAGAGAGCGAAAGTTGAAGGCACACTGAATGTCGGATGGTGGAACAGCGAATTATATAAGGCTCCAGTGGGCTAGATGTGCTGGTCATCCAGACATTAGCAAAGATTTTAGTATCAAATTAAGTTGGTAGTGGTAGGGTTGGAATCTGAATCGTTCCGTGGACAACCACTACCATTAGTTGTTGGCAAAAATAGAATAATAATTGGTCACCTTTTAGTAATAAGGTAATCCACTACAATAAAATCGCATTACTCACATGATGTATCCTTCGTTGACAGTTTTGGATATATATATATATATATATATTTATATTTGTTAAGAACGCCTCACAATGTCCTGGTAACCCCGTTTCCGGACAGATGGCCAGATTGTGATCAACCTTATATAGAAAGCACGTTTCTCCCCTTTTCAATCCACGTTTGGCTGGCACTACTAATGAAGGTTTGCACTGTTTACAACTGTCTTTTAACTGGGATCGTTGGGATACGCGGCGTGGTACCAATTTATGTGATGGTTTTGGTGAAAGAAAATACTCTCGCTATCCCACTGGTCTCTATTAGGTCTCAACGCAGCCCTCTCTAGTCATTTTAGACCGGTCCCAATCGAAATGTCTTATCCGTCTGGCCTTCGTTCATTCGAGTTTTGACCTTCTGAACAGGCAGTAGCCTTTGGAGAAGAATGCGTATACCTGCATACTGTGCTCAAGGAGAGAACCAATAGCTACCCTTCGCGGAGGTACGAAAACATCTGGTCGGCGACCCCGCAAAGTTAACCACAAGCAGAAACAATTGGTGACAGATGAGGCATGCGGCTGCTGTGCTCCACTCGATTAGAAATTCACAATTATCTCGATGCCCTTGATTTGATTTGCTTATTGGTTTATAGCACCCTGTGAGGGTCAGAGTTGTCCCCAACAGCAAATGGCTTTTTCAGGTAATCCCAAGTGGGGTAGTTCTTAATCAAACATGTGTTCCCCTTCACATTCTTATTAATAAAAGGCGTCAATTTACGGAATCCTTCCTAAAATCAACTGAACAAACCAATTCTTCCGCTTGCTTCTAACCTGCTATCAACTGTGGACGAAAAACATAAGAGATTGATCAAACCAGGCTCGCTTTTTCAGGAAACAATGCTCAGCTAGGTTAACTATGGCGTATCATTCTAGGTTCCCACAGAACTC
>UZAN01046581.1:15881-26250 GCA_900618425.1 Echinostoma caproni
TGGTACTGTCATTCGCACGGAGTAATAAAGCCTAGATTTCGCTCTCCTTAAACACTCGGCTGATCTAATTTCGTGGTATAACCACCATAGTAATTGGTACTTGATCACAAAGTTGGGGAACTTTGTACGTTGACCGATCTGATTCAAAGCTTTGTGACTTCGCAGGCGACAATGATCCACCTAGAATGTCGCGTAAAAAGCGCATTATATGATGTCTTACAAGAAACGGATTTTTTTTACAAAACGGTACAGATTGTATTAATATGATATTTTTCACATGTTTGGGTCCACAATTATGTGCCAAACTAATCAAGGTGCAGTAATCGATAGAAAAAGGTTCCCTGATTTGTTCCTGGGCGCGAGACTACTAGTTTGCCCTGGGCAAGGCCGGTGAATTTTCTTGGGAAATTCAAAACCGTTAACTAACCAAAGTCTGACCCTTAAGACAACGGGGCGTTGTAGGAAAACCACAGTCCATTAGGAGCCGGTGTCCAGTTCATTGGATTATACTCCGTTTGGACGGGGTTGAATGTAAAAAGTGTTAATTTCACCTCGATACCCAACCGAACCGGTGACCACCACCACAACAACCAAAAGGGTGTGGGTGAGTGTGGTTCGTGCGCCTCCTCTTGGTTGGTTTAAAATCAGGGTTTTCAGCCTCCCGGTTTAGGTGAACCACCAGTGGCTCACTAACCCGGTTATAGTTCTGGATGTCGGCCTTTCGTCCTTTCATTTGATGCTAATATACTGCCTCGGAAAGACGGTGGGCATAGCTTCTTTAGCAGGGGCTGTTTGAGATTGCGCGCAGTTCGGCGGTAGTCGAACGAGATAAGCGATGGAAAACGGGAGAACGTGCATCTGTGATTGTCAACGATGGGAAGCTACCTGGGCTGGATGCGAACTTCATTCAATAGCGAACGGAGTGAAAGCCCAGCGTGAGTGACTCAAAATGAGCAGACCAAACAAAGCAGTTCAGAATGTGTTCAGTGGACCACTGCCGCCCACCGGGGGGAACAATGTGTGATGTTCGACACACCAATTTGTGGGAACTTGTTATCTAACCGATTACCTGAACCTCAACTTCCCCGGGATTGACTGGATTAAACAGCTTGGGATGCTCGATGTGCCACTTGACAATCCTCAGGTATTGGAGCTTTGTTCGTTACCAAATCAGCGACTACAAAGCTGATCTCGGTACTACATAATGCAAATTGGAAGGGAAAACTGAGGAGCAATCTCAACAGAACAGAGGTTCACTGAGCAACAGAAAATCTCCAGAGCGGTTCCAGATAGATTCCAAACTTCGAACATTTCGGACAGCCTCGGACCAAAAGGAGCGATCTCAAGGATTCAGCATGCTTCCTGAAAGCTGCTTTGTTCTGGGATAACCAACGTCAGGCGAACTCAGTTGATTGACCGGAACCCCCAATCAATCAAGCTGGTTGGCAACAATCCAGTCAGCCCTAGATACCCTCAGGTTAAGCAGAGCTGAATGCTAACAGGTGCATTCCCGGGTTGTGGATAGGGGGATACCTTCAACGAAGAAGGTTGGCTGTGAATAAGTTGTGGTGTCCCGCAACAGATAAGCAGTCGCGACCAAACAACGGCGGCACTATCAGGGTGTGGTGGGTTTCAGGCTGGTCACCTGGCTCCTGTGTAAAAGCCACATAAGCCCAATGACGGTGTCGTGATAAAGGTCGACGTGACTGGCCTTTTAAAACTAAATTCATTGCCCAGCTTGTGCCTAATCGGTTTGCTACAGTAAGCCATGCATGGACGCGGCCAAACCAAGGAGGCTTCTAACCCGCAAAGGATGTATCGATCAGATTTTGATCCTAAGGCGAATTCTGGAACACCGATACAAGTTTCAGCGCCCCACCACTACATGTTTCATTGGCTTTCGCGCCGCATTCGATTCACTGGACTGCGAGTCACTGTGGAAGACGATGCTTGCAGATGGCGTCCCTGCTAAGTTGGTCAATGTAATGAAATCGTATTACACCCAAACCAAATCCCGTATCCGTGCCTACTGCGAAGAGTCATCCCTTCGGTCTGAGGTCAGGAGGAAGACAAGGATGCCCACTATCTCCAGTGTTGTTCAGCTTCACCGTTGATTGGATTCTATGTCGGGCAATGAAAGGTTACCAAGGCGTCCAAGTTTCCGCGAATTACTGGATTACTGACCTCAAATTCACCGATGACGTTATAGTGCTTGGAGAGGACCTGACCGCCTTGCAAACAGCTCTCAACCGTATCAAAAGATTTACCACTGAGATCGGCCTTGAGATTAATCCTAACAAAACCAAAATGTTCGCTACTCCATCTGATCAAGTGGGACATCCTCTGCAATTAGATGGTCGGACAATAGAAATCGTATCGGACTTCAGGTACTTTGGGTTCACTATCCCGTCCAAAGGACAAGTCAAAGATGATGTAAAGCGGCGCATCGACTCGGCCCGAATGGCGTTTCTGCCGCTCCGAACCACCCTATGGCGNCCCACTACACTGCTGCGAAACCTGGCCGCTGAGGGCTGAGGACATCCGACGATTGGAGGTATTCGATCTGTGCTATCTTCGATTCATCCTGAAAGTAAACTGGCAGGACTTGGTCTCAAACTCGGACCTCAGAAATCGATGCCACGTTGCCCGTCTCTCAACGCACATACAATGCCGCTGACTGCAATGGCTGGGCCATGTTCTCCGCAGACCCGATGACACTGTTACGAATATTGTCTTGGCTCCGACACCATGTCCNGCTGGAGACACTGTATTCGAAGACGTCGACCAACTTGGCTTTCGGATGGTGTACGGCACTCGCCAATGAAAAATAAACTGGATTATTATTTGCAAGGATCTTGCAGCCAACCGCCAAGCACGGATAGCGGCCATCAGAAACATTCATGGAGACGGCTTATTCTTTCCAAGGAGCCAGCCGTAGTGAAGTAAAAAAAAAGTGAAATCCAACCAATTATTTGATGTATACATTCCCATGTCCTCACTCTTTCGTATAAATAAAGATGATTTTCGCATAATAAATGAATTCCTACACGCTTTGGCCGTGTTCCGTTTCACTACCTGTGGAGTTCCTATCTGGAAGAGAAGCGTTACCAGAAGACGATCACTTGAGAATCTGGTACCGAGTTAAATTCTGTGCGGTTACAACAATTGATGCGTTCGTATATGCGAAGGGTGTTGAACACAGAGGTACGAACATGGATCACTGGGGTGGATGAAGTGGACAACACACAAGCGGACGAACGACAAATAAGTTGTGCGGATGTTTGTATCTAAATGTTGTTCGGAATGAGTGATTGATAGGTTAAGTTAAGGAGGAATGAATTCAACAGGGTTTAGTCATCACTTACCATTTAGTATCAGATCGTTTGGTTTAAGCGTATCTGATATTGAATATCTCAGTACGTTTTCTTCAACCTGAAGTTCAATCTCTTAAGGTAAGAGCTGGAGGTTATCCCCTTCTTTCACACACATTTATTCGGATCACTAATCTATGTTACGCGTATACACGCATGCCTGTATTAATTTCCCATCCATTCTGACAATCAGACTAATTGATCGCCTTAGTCATTTTCTCTTTCAAGCTTTATTTGTTTGGTGATTCGTTAAATCTTAGTTGGCGACCTGTACGCATTCTTGTCTCCTTTTTCCTTCCTGATATTTTTAATCATCCGTTCCGTTGTCTTTTTCGTGTGGTAGCGACTGATCGCGGAAACTAATGCGCGTTTGGAATCCATGGAAGAACTGGCACAAACTGCTGCGCAGCCAGCTCTTCGTCAACTGGAGTCTCTTCAAGCTCATCTTGCCGAATTACAAGAGGATTGGAATCGACGCCAGTTCAACCTTAATCAGCAACTCGGTAATGTCGTAATCACTAATTTGAATTCTCCAGAGAAGCGTTTGAATTTCATATAATCATACTCTGGCTACTGTGCCTTTTTAAGTAGTCTGTATATAAATGACAATTTGTATCCACTGTGTTCCAGTCAATATCGACGTCCAAGCAATGTAATTTCAACGTTGAACAACTATGTGCTCGAAAACCAGTTACTATCTTTCTGTTTCTCCATGTTTATTTCTGTAGGTTTCCTTTTTGATTTACCATGTCTTGATACTGTACGTCATTCTGCAGCGCCAGTTTTATATTTGACTACACTGGTGTCAGTTGACCTAGTGACAAGTTCATAAGATTTTCTCGTTGGTATTAATTGCCAGTTACCATAAAATCACATTTGCTTAGAATTAGTGTATCATCACATATCGTATTCCATACTATCATTCATGCAATGAGTGGAGCTAGGTTTGACGTTAGTTTAGTCTCCCACTGCCGCAGTTAAATTCGTCTCTACAATTTTTTTTTCAGTTCGTTCTTGTGTGATTTTTTGTTGATGCTGAAGGTGAAGCAGTTTAAGTCCTTGTCACTGACTGGGACTTAGTTTTAACTATAGAAAAGCCAATTTTTCATTCAGACCATTTTTTAAAGTTTTACAACTGTTTAAGTGTATACCCGAGTCACCATTTTTGTTACTTTTCCTAAATTGATGTAATTTCTGTTCTTTGCAAATTTGGTGTGCCCCGGTTAAACCGCATTCTATCTCCAGGCATTATGCCCCTTCAAACCTCAGCTACAGTCGGTTGGTCCATTTGACCACTTTCACACTTTTCTTTGTTGTTGGCGTCACCAACTGAGGCCGATCGATACATTCAGTATGGGCAGCAGTGATATACAATTGAGGCTGTTATGACTCATAACTTTAGTGGCTTATTGAGCTCATCGCATAGTGTTATGACGATATTCATGAAGTAAACTTGCATAGTTCGAACTGTACTCAGTAAGCAGCGCGTTCGATCTTGGTCGTGCATGTTGTGATAAGTTTCGTTGACTGAGCCGTCAGTGTCCTAGCTACTATGAGGCGTTGTGCTTTAGCTGTAAGTCATCCTCACAGCAAATTTCACCCCGATATTCCAATGGACACGCGTGCTCCATACTGAGATTTCGGAGCTCCCTTCCTACTCTCGTGTGAATCATTTTATGAGTCCGCGTCGGGCACCTACACCAAATTAATTGCTTACAACGGTATCTTGGACAGTTGAAAAATTGCACTTACGTTTATCGGTTTTCTGCGGAAGTTTAGATGCTGCTTGCAACACGGTGAGCGTGATAACAGAAAACAAGGATTAGCTAGCTAATCCTCACATTGGTGATGTAGGTAGAAGCTGGACGAGTCAGATTTATTTGTCACACAAACCCGCTAGTTCGAACAGTTGTACAGTTTCCTCAGGTGTCGATTCAAAATATTCAAAATATATCATTTTTTTATCAGTGAATTCTCATTGCGCATCATCGGAGACCATTCCGAATATGATGGGTTCCCGACCAGTGAGATCGTTGAGAAAAGCGAGCAATTAATCGATAAACGGGTCAAATTATCGTTTGGCTGTTCTGCAGGGGATATCCCGACTTTTCAGTTTTTAGTCTACCACTGCCAGCTCACTTTCATGGTAGGCAGCTCTGCCATCACCGGGCTCAACACTAAACCTAATTCATTTAAGTTTTATTTTGTTTGTTATTCTCGGTCTTTGGATAGATAATTCTCAAAAGTGAGCAATTGGTCTTTGTTAGTATCTGTTCGATTCAGCGCTTCATCACACACAAGTGTTCTTTTCACCGCGGAATCAATGTGTCCGGTAAACCATCGGGTTTAGTTTACGCGCGTCACATGGCGAGGTCGACGTTATCAATTCAAGATATATCGGCAATCTATCTGAACTTCGCAATGTTTGGCGGCTAGTTTTCTTTTATGAGCTTACGATTATTTGATCTATCGGTTCTACTCAAACTTGATACAATTTCCTGTTAATGATTGTCAATTGGTGATTGCTGAAAGCTCAAGAAGATTCACCTGAATCGGCACGGACAATCGTTAAGTATTCAGCCTTTACTGCAATAATACCTTGATTTATATTTTATGAAGATTGTTGCATCGTGATTTGTTTGGTACAATATGGATGCTGACACCTGTGAAATATGGCAATAACTATTTATCAATGACCTAGCATTTGGCTTCCCTAACAAACAGTAGAGTGGCGAAAAAGCTCTTTTTTACACCACAATATACATTACTACTTGTGAGTAAAATTGTCTTAGAAAAAAAATTCATCACAGATTACTCGAAACAGTTCCATCGTGAGCCAGGAAATCGGATTCACCGTAATCAAATAGTTGTTTGTCCACGTATCCGATCATCGAGCTTACTTGTGATGTGGCTTTATTTTATTTTCCCAAGACAGTTTTATTTCAAAATAATGATATATATTCTGGTGTATTCGCATGAATAAAAATCACCGAAAACGAGCTTGTCCGTCATTCTGTTGTTTTATTTGGCTTTCGTTTTCCGGTAGGAGTATTCTCCGGACCGGTTTAATACCAAAGTTGTTTCATCCAGACCATGTATAGTTCGCAGTTGCCTGCACTTAGATGACCGTACCCACTCACGGCAAAATCGGTCATATCTTTCGTGGACGTGAATACACCTATCAGGTTTGCGGAAACCATTTGACTCAAACACCGTGCTCACCGTTGCATAACAGACGTCTCATTTTCTGTTTCATAACTAAACTACGGAGACGTGTTGTTCAATACTTTTTTGCAGAACAAGTCCACTTTCTTTTCCCAGGTGTTGGATGAGAGCTATATACATATATTTTTATATTTAAAACCGGCTTGTAAACGCCACAACGATAATAGCATTAATAACAATGCCAATAACGTGGGGGCAGGTGGGTTGAAATAAAGAGCAAAGTGGAAAGAATGTGGAACAGTTAAAATAGAAAAAGTGGTTAACTGGGATAACAAGATATTTTTTGTGTTTCACCGTATACCTTTTGAAATTTTTTGTATATATATATATATATATATATACAGTGGAGGAAAGGGCGAGCACTGAATGATAGTATTTCTTGTAACGTTTCGATCCAGACTAGGACTCATTGTCATTGTGAATGAATTAGGTTTGCTTGTGCCTCGTGCCGTGATTTGCGTCACACCTGTTTGCCCATCAATCACGTGTTCCTCACTGGTTGTACAATCCTTGCGTAGTATTTATCAATTTCAACGTGTCGATTGATTGGGTTGGGTGAATGGAGCGGTTCAAGCATCAGACGCTCCCTTTTCCTCTGCCCTGGCCACTACTTTTGCGTCGTTGATTCTAAACTCGTGACCTGTCATTACGCTGTGGTTCCAGAGGTGTGACTTCGAGTCAGCGTGTCGCATTGCAAGTGTGTTTTGTGTAGGCCAGTGCAGAATTGTTCCCTAATTTATCCTGCGTAACGTGGATCACATTCTAGGCACGGAATTATCTACACCTTCCCTGATTGGTCGTGTGACTCTACGTGGTACTTGCCTTTGACCAAAATTGACCGCACTATTGTTGTAGGTTTGTGGTCAATGGTAACACTCAGAAGGCGGAAGAGGCGATCAACAGCTTCCGATACCCCACGTATGTATGGTACTAAGAGTTTCGTTTTCTTCTCTTCATCCTTCGGTTTTCTTCTTCCTCTAAGGCATGGTCAGACGAAACGTCTGGGATATCTATTTGTACGGAACTGATGGAACAAATGCGTTCGTTCCTGATTCCGTAGTTCTTCTGTGCTGCAACCTGTGTCCACACGGCAGAACAAAGTGTGCACACAGCTTCTTAGATGACACGTGAGATGATTACTGTCGTACTTCAGCAACTGATCGTCTGTTGTCGGTTTCCTGTACCCAGTGGTTTCTGTGTTTCCGTCTGGTTTTCGTACGATAAGAACGTCTAAGAAGGGGAGTCCTCATGTCGTTTTTCTCCTCGTAGGTAAATGCTACCCCTGGCACAGCCTGTTTAGATCATGGAATTGATCGATTCTTGCTGCTGGTAGCGCTACCAAGGTACTGTTCATATATCGGATCCAGAGACGGAGACGGTATTATTCAAATGATTTGGCTATATGTTTATAAGTATAGTATTGGGCGTGTATGTATTATGTGCGCTCTGAACTGCCGTACGGGTAAGGCTGAAATATCTTTACAAAAGTAGTACAGACAGAAATAGAAACCAACGGGTTTTCATGTGGATGGCCATTTTTTGGCCGTTGGTCGTTCATGCCTATGATATTTATTATACTTCTGTTCGTTGTATTTATTCAGCGCTTATGTTAATTATGGGCTGATATCTCTCTTCCTCTTTTACCCGGGTTCAATTTCGACCAACAGCGGAATCGCAGAAAACTGCTGAAGTTGCCTCAGAGTCCGAACGGGTTACTCGTCAATTGCTTTGTGTAACGGAGAAAAATATCAACGAATTGAACAGCAATCTGACGAATTTACGTGCAGAGAATCAACGTCTGCAGGAGCGTTTGGATACAATGAATAAACAGCTTCTATCCGAGCGTCGAGAAAAATCAGAGTACGTTTCTAAATCTTCAACTGTGCCTGGGCACAAACCCATGCCACTCACATGCTCAATCCTCGTTACCGTTTCACACAATATTGTTGTAACTCACTGGCAAATGTACCACAACATATGAACAAAAAGAAATCTAAAAAATGTGTTCATAGGTTGTCTGTGCATGTTACTTCCCAGTTGCCTTGGTCGAGGAAGGAGAATAACCTCCGGGTCCTCACCGGAAGCTTTTGGCTAGAAAACCAGAACTGCAAGACATCAAGACGGAGCTCAGAATCCGCAGTCCATTGATGGCCGGTGTCCAGATCATTGGATCATACGCCCTTTGTACAGGGTCTAAGGTGCCCAATACACCTCGAGGCCCAGTAGAGCCGGTGACCACTGCCTCAACCAGGAAGGTGTGTGTGTGTGGTTCGTACGTCTCTTCTTGGTTGGTTTAAAATCAAGGTTTTTAACCAACTGCACTAGATGAATTGCCAATGGTTCACCAACCCGGTAATAGCCCCGGATGTCGGCTTTTCGTCCCCTCACTTTGGTGGGAAAGCACCTCCGCCACGAGAAGGCAGTAAGTAGGGCTTCCTCAGCAGAGTCTATTTGAGACGCTTGGTTATATAGGAGCATTTCGCAAAGTGTAATGGAATGGTAACCAGTCGTAATCCCACACACATACCCCGATCATACGGATCTAATTATTTTCCGGGGATAAGTATGTGATTTTCTCTGGAAGTAATTTGACTCTCTCCCAGAGTATACATCAAGGCTGCTATCAATTCGCTTTTTATCTCAAACTGAACTCGAGACCTCGCAGGTTGGCAAAACGGTTCACACTCAAGGAGTAAGTAAACAACTTCAACGAAACATGGTAACACGTGCATCTAACATTGTTAGGCGACAACCATTGGCCCTTGATGATTATCAATTTTAAGTCTTCCGTGATATTCTTCCTATTCATCAACCTTTTCGTAGAACCAAACATCAACCGCATCGATTGGTTGGTACTTTTTTTTAACTTGCGGTTGCCGTTTCTAGTGTGACGGTGAGGTCACCTAAACAAAATCATTTAGTTTTTCTAGGGAGCGGTTTCATAACCGGGGCCTTCAGCTTATCGAAATGTGGCTCACAAGAACACAGGGTGGCATGTGAAAACTGTAGTCCACTGGGGACCAGTGGTCAGTCAGTCGATTCGCACCCTCTTCAGGAGAGCGAAGTGAGTAATATATACCCAACAAATGTTTAAAAAGACACTCCATGGGAGAGTTTCTCTGGTGGAGGGCAGTGAAAAAAGCTTATAAAATGTGAAATTATATATCACGGTACACTGAGTCATAGAACGATGGGAGAGAGGACAGTTTGATACATTAGTAAGGTAAATCTAAGGTAACACGAAGTTCTTTCTGTTGATACAGTTTAAGTTTCCATGGATTGATCGTTATCACCATCGCAAGGCGTAGTAGCCACAAGCTTCGCAGAGATGATTATGAAGTAAAATAGGTTGGAATGAACTGTTTCACAATATCAGATCCAAATTTGGAATGGATGTTATTGAATTAATTATGCGTCATGCTCATAATATTAGATCCGTGAAAGAAAACGTTTGGATTAGCCATGACGATGAAAAACCAAAAACAAGTTTATTTTATTTTTTTTGGTAACGACGTTTCGACCCTCTTGGAAGGCCTTTGTGATTTGATAAATGCCTTCCAAGAGGGTCGAAACGTCGTTACCAAAAAAAACTTCTTTCTGTTTTTTTCATCGTCATGGCAAATCCAAACGTTTTCCTTCACGGATCTAATGGAATGAACCGTATATGATATCGGTTCTATCCTAGTAATATGTTAGACTGCTTCCCCTCAATATATGTCACCCAGTGTACCGTGATATACAAATTCATTTCGTTTCTGTAGTAAGCATCTCTG
>UZAN01046582.1:2343-20042 GCA_900618425.1 Echinostoma caproni
CCGAGGTTCTGATAAAGCTATATTCCACACCCATTATCTTCATTATCGTCCCCATCGGATGACGTGGAGATAAAGAGAATTATAGCACGCGTGAATTATGTATTTATTGAGAAACGGAAGTACTCTGAGAGTAGGAAACCTCACGATCGAAGAAATCGACGCATCTCAATGGAAGAAGAATGGTGCAAAATTCGGTGAAGCAACATTACAGGAAAAACTTTAAGAAGCACGAAACGGAGACGGTGCATTCGTTGAGGAAGGTTTGTCCAATTACGATGGATGACTTGCTCTGTGTGAGTGGGCGACTTAGTTACGCAAACTACTCATCCCATTTCAAGCATCCGGTGATCCCACACGATCGACATCATATGACTGATCACATTATTGGCCACTTGCATAGCAGAGGATATGGATGTAAGTCACACGTTTCGTCAACGATCCGTGAAAAAATTGGACTGCCAAGGGAATCAGCGCAGTGAAGCGAGTAATAGGGTAATGCACAGTATGTCGGAAAATGGTAGCTTCTGCAGGTCAGCAGATGATAGCTCCCCTACCGCTATGTAGGGTCCAAAAGGGTTGGTGCTGTTTTACCTCGGTAGGAGTTGATTATTTTGGACCTCTGTTTGTTCGCAAGGGTCATGGTTCGAAAAATAAATATGGCTGAGTGTTTAAGTGGTTACAGACCCTAACCGGGCACTTAGAGATAGCGGGCAGTTTCAATACATATTCTTTTATCCTGTGTCTATTGAGATTCATCGGTAGACGAGGAAGATCTTCAGAGATTAATAGTGATAACAGATCAAGCGAAGTCGAAAGGATATTGAATAGCCGACCGCTAGTGCCGTGCTTATCGGATGATAAGGAAAGAAGAGCCCTGTCGCCGAACGTTTTATTGTTGTCGAAGGAGAACGATCAAAACCTAGAAGGTCTCACGATGATGGAGAGTTATACAAGACGGTGGAGACAAGTCAATCAGTTTGCTAATAACTACCAGCGTCGATGGATGAAGGAGTACATACCAACCCTGCAAGTGCGACAAAAGTGGCTTTCGAAGCATCGGAATTTCAAATCAGGCGACATCGTATTGATAGTATCTGAAACCATAACACGTGGCTATTGACCCATGGGCATCATTGATGCTGTGGAGACGAAAGAAGATGGACTCGTTCGAACGGCTGTGGTGCATACGGTTGGAGGCAAGATAAGAAGAGATGTAAGTCGCCTGTGTCTATTAAATTGAGCCGACCAGCACCCGGGTGATAGGCTAGGCGGTGTGCAGGCGTACTGCTGTAAGTCCTGTACATCCCAAGGGAAGGTAGGTAGCAGGTGTACTGCTGTACATTCTGTAAACTCCATTATTTCGGGAGCGTAAGTAAGAGGAGGGAGCCAGAACAGGAAACTATATCAGGTGACATTGTCCGGTCGGTAGAATTTTAGTGGTCGGTGTAACAGTCAAAAAGACTGAAAATTCCTCTCAATTCCCTTGCATCTCCTTATCTGTCTTCGCCATTCTATCGTGCATTCTTTCCGACAATGGTTTTCATGTCGGTGAATTTTCTATTCTAAACCTTCAATTTCACCGTTTTTACGGTGAAGCATATCTATTGGACACACACTTCAAGTGCTTTGCTCGTATACGTAAATGGGATTCAGTGCTTTCTCTTGTGTTATTGCGACCAAAGTTTCGATTGAACCCTCTTTGTTGAACTAACCGTTGCTTTCCGTTATATTGAACCCCTTTTGACTATAACGCTCAAGATTATTTTGTTTGATCTGTTGAAGCGTGCAGAATTTTCCTATTGGTCCAGAATCATATGTAAGGTAATTCAAATAACTCATTTTTATTAACCTTTTATTACCGCAGATATTTCCTGTGAATATTTGTAACATTTTGGCTGGACAGTGAATCAGGCTCACTATCAGAGATATGAATGCCTTATGTATTTATGATTATTGCAAAAATAGTACTGTAGATAATTTTTGGATCGACTTGGTTCTCGACAATTTGAGCTACGCGTTACTCTGAGATTTGTTTATCGCTGTCCAGAACGAGCGAAAGGTCATTTGATTGAACACATACAGATGAGGTATTTTTCGTTTTCCTCGGACCAGGACAGTCGCGCTTTGTTTGTTACAGTACTCTGATATGTCCATCACTTGGAGAATGAATATAATGAACAAGGACGTTGATAGCGAACAACGGGGATCCGGCCACAATACTGGAGAATCTCGGCAAGTCCCTTTGCATAGTTTTTCTGTTCATAGCGCATAGTGGGTGCGGTCGGCTGAGCGATAAGACGAAGCTTAGCGTGTTGTTAATTGAAGTGAAGGAACGCCATCTGCGAGAAAAAAACGGAGCAGCAGATGAAAGAACTGAAAGAAAGGCATGGAAGCGAACTGCTAGCAGCCTAATAATAATAGGACACTGCAAGGTCGGCAGAGAAAATGGAGGATGAGTGGTCCTTTGTCCTTTGACACTCAGTCACGAAATTAAATAGAGAGGACGTATGGCAAGGACGTGGAAGCACGTGCGTGTACCGCTATTGACCCACCTCCGTTTCTTTATAAATGACAGCCAACTGGTTGGCAACAAATGTGCTGATGCGAGCCCGTACGTTGCTAACATAATGAAGGACTATAGCGGAATCAGCCCCGTAAGTAACGATCCATTCAATCGAGTTAGAACATCTTTTGAGCACCTTTACTACCCTCACGGCTGATACTGCTGCGACCAGTTCTACCGTGAGTATTGAAATTGGCTCTAGAGGGGTTGTTACGGCAGCTGATGCACCGTAGTTAAAACACAAGGTTTTATGTTCTTCTTCTTTATTACTGTTTGTTTTCTGTCGTTTCCACTCTTTGCCGTTTGTAACTTCCTGTTTGTTTAAACGTTCCAACATAACGTTTTCGACGTTCGACCCGGGGCATATTACTTGGTCAGCTCGGTTGAGCTTGGTGTACATTTTCGTTCGGTTGTTTCCTGCGTTCTGCTTGGGTGAGCATACATCCAAGTATGTTTTTTCCTATTTGTACAATTTATTATAATGTGTTTCAGATAACGTATAAACCTCGTGGTCTACCGTCTGTATTCGTGTTTCCATTGCTCGTTCTCGTCGGATTCGGTTATTTGGGATCGTTCGGTATCAGGTTGAATACGTTCGTTCCAGTGCGGAATTTATTGTCGACAGCGTGTGCGAATTTGTTCATTCCAGTTGAGGAGTGATCGTTATTCCAAGGTTCAGGCCCGTTCGTGCTAGATCGCGGTGTTGGTGTAGTTTAATACACGTATTGAACTTACGAGCTCAAGCGGACGCAACAAGGGTGATCCTGGTCTTTGCGAACAGAATACTGCTATACCTCTTTCCTCTTGGCCGAGACGAGCAACTGTAGGCAACCACCTCGTATGCCACCTCCGACGCGTCCGAAAAAACTTGTAACTCACTTTGCACTCCTTTGTGTATTTCTGGTATGGGACGAGGGAGTCATATATCGCCCAGCTTGGACAGGCTCAGCCACAAGCTTTTCCAGGTCTTGTGATCCGCTTCCCATGGGGTCTCATCCCAAGTAACCGTTTTTCTACACAGGTCCTGCAGCAGAATCTTGCCCGGAAGTAGTTACGGTGCGACGAACCCCATTGGATCGTAAAGGCTAGCCAACGAAGACAGAATTCCTCTGGGAGTCGCTGTCGTCTCAGGTAACTGGAGTTGGAACAAAACCTGGTCTTTTTCCTAGTCCCATTGCACACCAAGTGCTCTATCTGTTGGTAACGAACTCCCCTGCAATTCACGGAAACTCGGCGCCCGCTCATCAACTGGGATGCAATCGATTGCATGACGACTGTTGGACATCCACTTGGTCAACATGAACCCTCCCATGTGCAGTAGCTTGGATAAATCCCTAATGTATCGGACTGCTTCCTCGATGCTTTCAAAGGATCCCAAGAAGTCGTCCACATAAAATTTATGTTCAACACAGGAGCCTACCGGGGTTTCAAAATGCTGAGCAGATTTTTTCACGAAATTTGCACAGAAGGGAGAGGTATCACACCAAACAGGTGCACCATCATCGGATATTCCTGGGCAGGTCAGTCTAGGTCTCCATTCGGCCACCACCACAACCGTAGAGCATCCCCTTGCCCTTCGGAGACTTTAACCTGCATGAACAACTGGTCGATATCAGCCGCTACCGCTACCGCAAATGACCCCAGATGAAATCTGCACAGCTCCTCAATCAGCGGAGTCGTCAGATCTAGGCCCTGTAGTAGATGGTCATTTATGGCAATCTCGGCACACTTGGCAGCACAATCGAAGACAACCTTGATCTTCTGAGGTTTTTTGGGGTTCAGGACAGGGTGATGCGAAAGGTACTGCAATGATTGCTCCTTTTCGACTTCTCCCATTGCGCGTTCGATATATCTGAACTCTAAATTGCGTTTTCTGGCATTACAGTAGGCCTCCTTCAACTATGCGTTCTTTTTCAATCGTCCTTTCAGATGGTTAAGACTATGGAGGGCTATCCCTCGATCGTCTGGCAGTCGATTGGATCCGGTTCGCCATGGTAACTGCACTTCAAACTGGGTTCCGCTGTGTCGTGTCGTTTGGGTGTCGATAGCCAGGGCTGCTCGGGTTTCTCTCGACATAGATACCCGGTCATCTGCTGTATCGCCGAACTCTTGGGTTTAAAGCCGCTGCAGATCGTCTCCTATGAATTTGATCAAGGCTGAATAATTATTCAGCTGCCTGCAATTTATCCAACCAAACATTGTGCATACAGCAAACGGATCTCTACGGCCTCCTATACTTCGGTCCGGAACCCAATACGCTTCAATCACATCACAGTCGACCAATATGTCCACTCGGGTGTCCGGAACATCCTCGAACGGCAGATTGTGGAGATTAGGCCAGCGCCGTGCAAACGACCGGATACTTTCGGAAGCTCTCATTGGTAGTTCGGCGATAGTAAGTGCCTGGTGCACGTTTATCGTATCTTCTCCCGATGTGGGAGCTAACTTTAAACTCAGTTAAGAATCTAGAACTGCTCGTGCCCCATTCACCGTGCTGATTACCAATTAGATGGTTTGTCCACCCACGTCGTTTTCTAGCGTAAAGCTTACTTTAACGAGGGTGGTATCCGACCCATTGTCAAGAAACGCCACGGCTTGGACTATACCACGAGGAGTCTGTACTTGGATTGGTATTATTGCCAATCAGACCGGCCCACTTGACACCCGTCTGATAGTGTAGACAGATTTTAGTGTATCATCCGCAGTGTTCGTTGGTTCTATCGACCCGGCCATTATTTGTTCGCTGCTCGACTGTTCCATCGGGGTGATGCCGAACCCTGCAATCGTCTTGACCACCGTTGGTTCGGTTTCTGCAAATGTCTGCTCTGTGGGTATCGCTCAAGCACACAAAGCAGGACCCTGTCTTTTTAGCTACTGACCAGCGGTCCATCACATTCGTTGCCAAAACCTCTGGGCAGGTAACAAGCTTGTGGACACCTGAGTTCAGTTTGCACTTAGTCGGTCTTTTTGTGTCATGTGAGATCAAGTTGGTGCTCGCCCAGTGGTGTGGGGGATGGGGACCTCGAGATCCAGACGGCGCAAAGTTGGTTGAGGGTTTAGCGGTCATGATGCTTTTGCTCGCTAGTTGACCGAATCGACTATTGGCTATACGAGATTGGCGGCCCATGAATTGAGTGAGTTCGTCAAAGGTTGCCTCTCTGTTCCTTTTCTTGATTCATTCGCCTTCGGTCGCCCAGGCTGTCTGCATTTCGGCAGGCAAACATCTGACAATCGATTCCAGCATATGAAATGCATTGAATTCCGAACGATATTTGAAGTGGTTGAGGGCGATGTTGCAGTTCTGTATCTTGATGACCAAGTTTGATAGAGACCTAGTATCGCCTCGTGTACGCCTCGTCTCTTCTAGCAACCTGTCAATCATGTTTCGTGCCACTCGGAATGGTTGACCGAGCATCTCCTTCAGTATATTTCTGGCTCTCGGGTAGCCCACTTTCGGGTCCAGCATTGCACACCCTTGAATGACCCATTTGGTCTTCCCTCGACAATAGTGTATCAAAAACAGAAACCTTTACCCTGCATCGTCGATTTTGCATTCAACGAAAGTTTCGTATTGGCGAATGTTTTGGCAATGTTGTTCGGGATTACCATCGAAATGTGCCCGTTCTACTCTTAGCAAACAGACTTTTACATGGGCATACGTTCTTTGATTCGGGACGGATTGTTTATTTGGAGAAAAGTAACTCTATGCAGTCTCAGCTCGAGGTAATGTTATGCCGCTGAAATCGGTTTTTTCACGTTTGGCCTGTTCTATCTGCTGTCTAGCTAGTCTCAACTTATGCTTTCATTTAGAAACCCGCAATCTAAATAAATCAATATCCTCTATGTCTGAATCTACACATGAAAAAGCAATGACAGAACTAACAGACCTAACATTTTCTAAAGAATCAAAATGACCCACAGCCCCCCATTGACTTGCCGGGTTACTTCGTGTTGGGTTTCAGTTTCCTTGATTCCTCGTCTCAACATCTTTGAAATTGTTTTCTCGTTTGATTCCAATTTAAGTGCTGTACGTCAACCAATTTGCACTTGAGTGACGCATAGCCGAAACCGATACGAATCCCGAAATAAAACACGATTGATCCGTAATGTTTTACGGTACTGAATAAACGAAATCATTACAAAATGTACAATAAAGTAAACCTCAAATATGCTCTCAAAAGCAATCGAGCAAGCGACAGCCAAATAAGATGTCCAGAAAGCCAAACAGTCGCTCACTTTCTCTGACTACGCCAAATGCATATGTACCGGGCATCGAATTGACAGATAGATAATGATGTATGGTGTTTGTGATTGACAAATGTCAATAGAGAAGCAACACACAGATAGATTTGTCACCATAAATCATCATGGGTTTTAAAGGATTTTCAAAAATTCAACATGAAATACATCCCCTGCAGTCATAGAGCAAAAGGTTATAGCTACTGGAACAGTAGTCATCTTCATCTTCATCTTTGTGTTGAGAAGGCAGAGGTGCCGCGCCCCGTATGAGCCTCTTCACTGCCGGTACTGATAGCAACCCACTCATAGGTCTGCAATCTGCTAGCGTCTCACCAATTGCTCGTCGAGACGGCATTTGAAACGCGCTCCATTATGCTCCTCCACCACCTCTGCAGTGTTGGAAGCCACAAGAACAGCCAACAACACATCAGTCTGGACGCAAGATTGACCCGGGCCACACATCGCCCTGTGCAAACTGAACTGAACGGGAGTGAAAGTCAGAGGGAAGTCGCTTTCCGGGAAAGGCGATAAACCAGATGAAGCCCCATTGACTCAAGCTTCCGGTGGGTGAGCCTGTGGCAGCGCGTTCGGTTGCAATCTCGCAGTGGAAACATAGCACGTAACTCCGGTCCCAGATCGCCACTTAGAATCTTCCACAGGTAGATCAATTCCCCGCGGAGTTTCTTGTATCTAACGGGGAAGAGTTAGAGTGCCTGGAGCCGAACTTCATAGTTGATCCCGTGAAGTCCCGCGACTAAGCGGGTGGCGTAGCGCTGTACCCGTTCCAAGTTGGCGTGCAGGGGTATACAGCTGGTTCACCGTATTCAAGCCGGGGGCGAACATGGGAGGCAAACAGATTTCTAAATGCCGTGAACGACAAGCCGTCAAACGACCGACGGATGGCACCTAGCCTACTCCTTGCCGTCGAACATACTCGCGTGGTATTCATCTGTGTTTTCATGGATGCGGAGATAACTCCCAGATCCCTCTTGGTAGTCGTCGAACGCATTGGGACGTTGTTCATCCGATCAGGAATATCCGATGTATTCCATCTCAGGCGCATATGAGCGCATTTCGATGAGTTCACTGGAAGTTCCCAGACGTCAGCCCAGTGGTGCAATTTTTCCAAATCCTCTTGGAGGGCATGGTGGTCCTTTGATATTCTCATGGCTCTCCACAGTGTCACGTCATCTGCGTAGAGGAGGCAAGGTGAGCTCAACTGGGAGGGTAGGTCATTCACGAACAGGAGGAACAGTACAGGTCCTAGAAGAGAACCCTGTGGCACTCCTCAATTCATGCTAGTAGATGGTGCGTAACACCGTGAGCCATCAGCTTCTCCAACAACCGTCCAGGTGGCACCTTGTCGAATGCCTTGCTGAAGTCAATGAAGATGACGTCCGTTTAGTGGCTGGTGGCTTTGGCAGACGCCAATTGCTCTCGAATAAGTAGCGGATCCGAGACTCGAAATCGCTGCGGACGGAACCCATGCTGCGCTGAACACAGGAGATCATTCGGTATGAGGTGTGCCCGGAGTCGCTTGGCGAGTACACGTTCCATCACCTGGACGGTCACACAGGTGAGACTGACCGGGCGGTAGTTGACGGGGTCCTCAAGGGCTCCTCCTTCGAAGAGAGGGCGTACAATCGCGGTTTTCCACTCGGTGGGCAACCTCCTCTCGGTCAATGATTGTTCGAACAAGACGGCCAAGGTAGGTGCAATGACCGGCGTCATCTCCTTCACTACGATGGGATGCAGTCCGTCCGGACCCGGTGACTGGTACGGTTCCAGAGCCAAAAGTGCATCACACACCTCGTCTACCGAGATGGCTTGCCAAGACAGCAGAGGCGCAGAGCAGGACAGTCGGTGATGTGTCGGTGGCGTCGACAGATGATTAGTGTTGCGCAAAAGCTTCCGCCTTGTCAACATCGGTTTCTGCCAGGGCACCGTTAATCTTCAACGATGGTGCATCAGCCGTTGCATGTGTGCGGCGACGGACGTATGCATAGAAACGCTTCGGCATAAAGGTCGCTTCGGATGCCCTGGCTTCCTCTTACATCCGTCGTTTCCTGGATTTAATTTCACGCATTACGCAGCACTTTGTATTGGTCATAGATCCGCAAGTGCAAAACGCTTTCCACACCTTGTTTTGACGGTTAAGCATCTGACGTAACTCGCGGTCAAACCAGGGGGACTCATAACGTGTGACTGGAAGCGTTTGGGAGGAGAGAAGGCTGCCACCAATTTAAGGATGCCGTCCCGGAAGGTAGTCCAGGCAAGGTATACTCCCTCAGGGCAGGTAATCACCCAGGAGAAGGAATGCGCTGCGATCCTCATGCCATCGTAGCTCGCTTTCCAGACATTGGGTCCGAAATGTGGTCAAGAGTGATACGGAGCTTCACGTCGCCAATGCACAAACAGGGTCGAATGATCACTCCAACCGAGTAACGGGAGGTGATTAGTGACGTCGACGCCCGATTTTCGAGGGAATAACACCAGATCTAAAACTGATTGGGCAGAATCGTTGATCCTGGTGGGCTCGCGGGAGGGCTGATGCAAGATCAACTGGTTTGCTACTTCAAGGAGATCTCTAAAGAATTAGTCCGCTCCCGGTAGGCAAAGATTTTGTCCCAATCGATTGGGGGGACATTGAAATCACCCAAAATCAAACAGTGACCGTTGCTAGCCCATCGCCGCATATCATCCAGGATGGCCACCGGGGCTGTCGCTGGTGTTCTGTAATAGACTCTTATCGTCCTGTAGCCATTGCAGCACAGTTTGGTATTGCACCACAGCGATTCTCCCTGACCGTCAGGATCCTCGTAGCTGTAGAGGTGAGTAACCGGTACATTTTCGTGGATAACCAGCATGACGCCCCCACCCATCCTTGGTTGAGCACGGTCCGAACGAAATGACGCATACCCCGGGGGCGAGATCTCAAAGCCAAGAACGTCGGAGGTGAGCCAGGTTTCGGTGAGGGCGAAAACCACCGGGAAGTGCACCATGACAAACACCCCCAAATCGTCTTATTTGTTCAAAACACTACGCACATTGACAGACACTATGCACGCGCGGCTGCGCCTGTCGATGGCAGCCGACCACACGTCCCTCCAGTTTACGCCGGAGGAGACTTTCTGTTCGATATTGCAAGAGGGCTCCACCGGAAATGTGGGCGCCTCCTCTGGACTTGAAAATCCCGGATGTTCACCACTTGCTCGACGCTCATGGATCTCAGCTAATGCCTGCTTCAGATGCTGCCGTTCGTCCGCGTCGAGGTGGCGTAGTAGCCTTTAAGGCGTTGGAATACAAACTTGTTTTCATCCATCGATCCGAGTGCGACTTTCAGTGGACGAGGGACGCCGCCCTCCCGTTTGGCTCCTAGCCTGAAAGCGACCTTCACTCCTGTCGCCTGGGCCTATGTTTCTTCGCCAGGGACGGAGAGTCTGGCTTGGACTCCTCAAAGCAATGACATGTCTGCGTTAAGCCGGGCTTGCGCCGAGGGTTTCTTGTACTCCGGCATATTGACCGCCAGAAAGCATTGCTATCTTGAGGGGGTTCCCGCCGCAGGTCTCCTGCAACGGCGGTCGGGGGACTGACCTGGGGTTGGGGGGCCCTCGGGATGCCGACTGGGTCAAAGGGCGTTCGGTGACGCTGGTCACAGTACTGTTAGGGGCATGCGTGGCAGCAGCACCTCGGGCGTACGATCTGGTGTTGACGTTGGATAACGAAGCTAGTGGCTCCGGTGTCTGAATCCGCGCAGGGGATCCAGGCTCCATCGCTGTCGCTGCGCGGCTCTCACTCGGGGGTGGTCTCGCGTTGTTGGTTGCACGCCTGCGTCTCGGTCGTTTCTGCTCATTGGCGGTATCAGTCGGCGGCGCCTCGGCTGATGCGGACTGTTGCGCACACTCCTCCAGCCCACTTGCGATCGGCAAGGGCAGGACTCCATCTGCTTACACTCGGTGTGCGGAATTTCGGGAGACAATCGTCACATACAAACTTCAAATTTGGGGAGTTACACGAATAGAGGGCTGTAAACATGTCTGGTGGTACGCTAGTAGATGTTACATGACGCCAACATTGACACATCACATAATAGGGCCTTCGAACGAGGGCCGACGATCTTCTTGCACTATGAACACGAAGAGCTGCTCTTTGTGTCCTTACTGCAATTATTTACACAGTGAATCCACAGGAGGAAGTACACAGGACAGAAATATGTCTTCCACGATGATGGCGGACACATAGCCCAAAAAGTAAACAGAAGCGAACGTCTTCAGGAAGAGAACTGGAAGTATTTTGAGAAGAAACTGAACGAGATAATTGACAGAATCATGCATGTAGGAGACTGCAACGGAGTGATAAACACAGCTCTATGTCGACTCCAGAAAACTAGCGACATTGCCACAAGGAGAAATCGAAATGAGGTAGTCAAAGGGCTACCCGAACCGTTTATTAAAGAAGGCAGACAGAGGGATAGAGCTGTAATCTACCACTTCGCAAACCTGTTAAGAGCGATAGAGATGTCAGGGCATGTTACCATAAAGAGAGTGATTAGGCTGGGGATATGGCAGGGTCGGGGCAACAAAGACCCTAGCCCACACTGGTGGAGTTTGCCAATCCCCGACATAGAGATAGATTCCTCGCTGCAGCGGGTAAATTAACGACAAAATCCAGGGGGACTATCAGGGTCGAGTCGGATGAACACTGTGGGTGGTAGAAATAAACCGCATGTAAGCCCGAATAGAGCTATGAGCGTACACGGCGGTGGCTCATGGAGACTGCTGATTTCGAAGCTAGTTAACATGGGAATGAAAAGTCCGTATACACGCGTTAGAATACCAGGGTGAACAAGCTGCACGTGCTGCACCTGTGGTCGAAACCTCGCACTCATCACCCCAGGGCTCTTAACGGGAAGTACGCTAAGACAACCCAAGGGTATAGAGTCACACGGGGGCTCCTCAAAAAACGGAGGAGCTGCTTGGGACTAGTTACCGAGCACGATTCCGCCACTTCTGATACTGGCAGGAGAGTACGGAGGATGGCTTCCCTTCATGCTGCTCATACTAATGTGACAAGCTCAGGGAAAAAATGGTGCAAAATGAGAGCATGGCTGCACAATGCCGCCGCGATCGCAGTCACTGAGACTTGGTTACAAAAGGATGACCGAGTCAGTCAGCTAGCCCCACCGAACTTCGTTACGTGCAGGGTTGACAGAGACGACGACAGGATGAGTGGAGGAGTGATGCTTCTCATAGCAGATTACTACGATTGCAAGGAGAGCAGACGATTACTTACATCTAATATTCAGACACCTAAAATCCAAGTAAAAGTAGGAGGCATTGGAGGGTCCATAGCCTGTGTTAACCGGGGACCGTCCTCCAACGTATACGAGGTCAACGAAATGCTACAGTTCATAACGAACGCTACGACAGGCTCACTGAAGCTTTTTGTAGTGGGCGGTTTTAACGCTCCGGAGATAAACTAGCATACTTGGGTGGCTCCAAGAGGGTCACTCAGAGACCGTCTGACTTCTACGCTCCACGAACGTGCAATAGTGCAGCATGTAGACGATGAAACCAGATGGAGAGCTGGCTAGGCTGGGTTGATATTAGACCTAATCATAACACGGTGCCTAAACGATATCCACAGAATTGAAATGGAAGCACCGCTAGGGAAGAGCGACCATGCTGTGGTTCGCCTATCGTACTCCCTAGAAGGGGTACGGGTACTCGATAAGAGGGGAAGGAACTTCCGCCGAGTAAACCAAGTAGAACTTATCAGGAAAGCGTCGTCTCTGGACTGGACGATGGAACCGTACTCTGTTCAGGCATAATGGGGATGATCAGGCGGAACCAAATACACCTTGAAACGGAGTTGTATCAATCCGGCGACTCAGGAAGGCTGGAACTCCACGGAGGTGGAACACTCATGCGCCCAAAATAAACATTGGAAAGCAAGAGGCGTGGAAGCGGTACAAAGCCCGAGGAGGCCACCGCAATCTCTCGTAGTACCTGGCTGCCAGGAAGAAAGCCACTAGAGTACAAAGGGAATGCAAGCAAGCATATGAGGTGAGACTGTTTAAGGACGCCAAGAAAAACCCCAAGGCATACTTCGGGTACGGGCAGTCGAAGAAATGCCCACGAAGTGGGGTGGAGTGCGTGAGAGAGAAACAAGAGACAGTAACGAACACCAACTACGAAAAGGCAGAGGTACTAAAAAGTATTTTCCAGTAGGTTTACAGGACAGAAAATGGGAAACCCTGCTCAAACTGTCCAAGAGATATACCGGCAATGTATGATAAACCAATTCAGGGTGAAGAAGTCGAAAAAAGCATTTCTCAATTGGTTAAGTACAAGGCAGCCGGACCGGACGGTATGTTATCCATCTGACCATCCTGAAATCACTAGCCTCGATAGCGGCAGGTCCACTGGTGAAGCTCTTCACTTCTTCGCTAGAAACTGGAACCGTGCCGGAGGAGTGACCGCACGCTATCATAATGCCTATCCACAAATTTGGAGATAAATAAACCACGGAAAATTACAGGCCCTTCAGCCTAACTTCTTTGGTGCTCAAGGTGATGGAGAGACTGAACCGAGACAGAATAGTCGACCACCTGGAAAGGCACGGACTGGTTGCTTGATCGCAGTATGGGATTTTTGCGTAAGAGATCTTGCTTATCTAACCTACTATGCTACTTGGAGAAAGGGACGAGGAGATTCGACGGGGAAGAAAAGATCTAGGTAATTTACTTAGATTTCCAGGAGGCTTTTGACTCAGTGAACCATCGATTATTGTTAGCCAAGCTTCAGTGGTTCGACCTGTCAAACCAAATAGTGGCGTGAATCAGGGTAAGCCTAATTAGAAGGATATTCAGGGTGCGTTTAGCCGAGAAAATATGAAGGTAATGGCATATGCATAGTGCGGTACCTCAAAGTTCAGTTCTCCGGCCTCTACAATTCGTCCTCTACGCAGATCAGAAGTTAGGTAACCCGTGTTTTAGGTTCGCTGACGACGTAAAAATCTTTGACTCGGTTCACGCATCGATGCAAAATGACTTGGATAGTGTCCACCAATGGACCACCGAGTGAGACTTACAGCTCAACGGGCACAAATGCGTCCACCTAGTGGCTGTAGGCATAGAGCACACTGTGCGGAATCCCGGGATGGGAAGCGGTGCTACAGCAAGGGCAGCCACAAAGGACCTTAGAGTGGAAATCTCAGCGGATTTTCAGCCTCAAGCAAGGTGTGATAAGGCTGCCCTAACAGTATTAAGGACTCCATATCAGCCGCACTGAGTAGTAAGCTCAAGGAAACCGGAGGTACTACTCCTTTTGTGCAAGATATTTGTCCGGTCGCACTTGGAATATTGTGTGAAAGCCTGGAGACCCTACCTGGTCAGGATCATAAACGTGCTAGAGCAGGTACAGAGGCGGTTCAATAGGTGGTTCCCTAACCTAAGGGGGAGAGCATATGAGGAAAGACTGCAACAGTTTAATCTCTTCTCTCTCGAACGGGAAGAAGAAGAGGGAACCTCATTAAGGCTTTCAAAACACAAAGCTCTTCTCAGCATAAACGGGCAACCGCTACTGCCATTCAGTGAACACAACAACTTGAAAGATCACAGCCTCAATTTAAAAAAAAAACGTATCAGAACCAGACTCCGAGCACAGTTCTTTACGGAGAGAGTGGTAAATGATTAGAACAAACTCCCAGAGGAGGTGATAGGGACCACGTCAGTCGTGAGCTTCAAACACCGAGTCTTGACAACTGAAATTGACCTTGACCGCGCGCGGTTAAAAATCTGTCGTGGATCGATAAATTCTCTTTTTTACGTTTTGTCGGTATTTATCCGTACATCATTGCATACATCCTTAATTGTGACTACCTTAAACTAACACTATTCCATCTTATCCCATTCCGATTTATATTTTACTAGTACCCCTACTCTTTAACTCAGTGTATTGAGCTCTCTGAGTCTTCCGACGAGGGCATTTTACCCATGCGGGAAACCCCCATGCCACATGGGGTGTCTGAAACCAGTGACTGGGCTAGCACTCAAATAGCGCTAGAAGCGGCTCTAGTCGCCCCTGACCCGCAAGCATCGATAATACACGAACTGCGTGGGAAAGTCGCGGCACTAGATAACGATTTAAGTCACCTGATAGACCTATTTAAGGATAAATTCCCAGCATGTGCTGCTCTAGGTCAGGCGACCACACTATCGAAACAACAGGTATTCGACAATGCAGCCATACTAGAATCAGCGGCCATTAGCGCCAAACGGATTATAATCTGAGGTAGTTTCCGCAAGTTGAATTCTTCGGTTTAGGTAACCGAAACCCTCTTGAAAAGCCTTACAGCTCCATCCCTACCCAAACCAATCGGAGGGTGGTGGCTGATGTCCAAATCTAAGAAGACGGAGGTAGGCATCCATATCACATTCAACTCGGAATCAGTGGTAGCAGACGCTCTCTCCTAAACGGAAGCCCTGAAAAGGGCATGGAATCTTGTCCGGGGAGTTTCCCCAGACCAGCCACTGCACACCCGAAATCAGCCCTAAAATGCAACAATGTTCACAGCTACTCAAGCCTCCTCTGTCCGCCAGTAATCCCCCTCTCGCGCATAGACCACCAAGCGCCGACAACCTTCTCCCCTCCTAAGGCATGACAATCCCCCAAGGCCTCAATCATATCGGTAGCGCGACCTAAACAGCCTTGTACAGCTTCGATACAGAGGCACGACACCCCGCTACGATTAAGACTAACCACAAGAAGCCCCCTAATCTCAAGCCATAAAGGAACGGTTTATTCGATAACCCCCGTGCCACTCTTTCCAATCAGATAAGTTACATTGATATCTTGATTAGCACAATAGAGCGGTGTATCCGCACAGCAGACCATCTGCTGGTGTCCCGCGTCTGTAAATCTTCGTCAAACAGGCACCCCTTACCGCTTGCTATCCGTCATCTTTTAGAGGAGCGTTCGCGGTCCTTTGCTCGGTACAAATTGACAGGTCTGATGGAAGATGTCAATGGCTGCATCCGCATTCGCAATTTATGCAAAGCAAGGATCCGAGAGTTCCAGAGAAACCAACAGAACGGCATTTTAGCCAGGGCACGGGTAAACTGGTCAGTCCTTTACAAATTTATGAGACCAACCCCGGCAAAACACTCCATCCACCCTTGCCCTATCTAAACCCGACGGTACCNTGTTCCGGCCCCATTTCGACCAAATTTTTAACATCCCAATCTTCATCCCCTAACCTACCAATCCTCGTTAGATCACTTCGTCACAACAGTCTCAGAAGTGGAAGGAGAATAAAACGCGTGAACTCCGTCAGTTCCATGGGTCCGGATGAAATCCACCCCCGTATACTGAAAGAATCCGCCGAGGTGTTGACTGCCACATATGTCCAACTCTGTCAAACGTGCCTGGACACGTGCTTGGCAACTATTTATAAGAAAGGCGATCAACACTTGCCTGCTAGCTATAGGCCCATCAGCCTAACCAACATTCCCAGTAAGATCTTCGAGCGCCTCATCAAACGGTATATTCTAGGACATCTAACTGAGAACGGCTTGGTAGACGCTTCCCAACACGATTTCCTACTAAACTGATCGTAATGGATAGCTTAACCCGTGCCTATGACGAAGGTCATATTTCGCACGCGATCTTTATAGACTTTGCCAAAGCCTTCGACAGAGTGCCACACTGTACAAACTAGAGAGTTATGGCATCACTGGCCGATTGCTTTCCCTGCTTACTAGTTTTCTGTCGAACTGGTCCTTTGCGGTTCAAATAGGCACACCCGTTTCCTCACCATCCCCAGTCTCAATAGGAGTCCCACAGCGCTCCGTACTAGGTTCTATCCTATTTCTGATCTAAATTAATTATCTCCCTAAACATCTCCCTATAGAGATTGCCCTTTACGCGGATGATGTCACTATCTGGAAAACAGACGCATCCCAAACAAAAAATTGGTCAGTCGACTGAAGCTTACCAATCAATGATGAAAAATGTGCAAGCATGACCTTTGGTAACGCTCCTGGTCAACCTTTCTGGGTTAAACGGTTCAACCCGAATCAAACTGGTGGATCAGCACAAAACTCTTAATTCCCAAAACGTTAAAAAAACGAATGATCCAGCACGTTTCTACGGTACTGCATTAATAAAGGATGATATAAGCAAATAAGAACTGTACAAACCTCAAAGTGATCCCGAAACAACGTGAAAATGGTTTTTAATACCACCGAAATCAAGTTGACGGGTAGGGGATTTGCGCAGTTCTCTCTATTTCCCCCTTTGTAAATTGGAGTAACAGTTGACACCAACCAGTCACTAGGGAGTCGTCCTTCCTCCAGTGATGTATTGAACAGTCGTGCAAGTGATTCCGCAAGCACGCTCACCAGTGGTTTTAATACCGCTGGATGTAGCTGGTCTGGACCCGGGGCCTTAGATACCACCAGTCTCTGTTGGTGCTCTTCTACGTTCCGTGGTTCTACGTACACCGCTGGCATGGCCAGCTGCGTGCAAACTTTAACGGACCTACCTGGGGCACCTAAATGCTTTCTATAGATGGTCTGATAGAAGTGGCACATGATGTCGGCCTTCTCAAGGTTGGTTACTGCTGCTACTCCATCGTCATGCCTAACACATCCCACAGCCTCCCTCGGTGCAGTCTTGGACTGCACGTAATTGGAGTAGGCTTTGGGGTAGGTTTTCACATGTAGAGCCAGTCTCTTCTCATACCTGCGCCGGCATTCGTTTTTGCACCCTGGAAGTTGTTTTTCTCACCACTTTATGACGCAGGAAGTCGCACCGATATCGCCGCCAAGCTGACTGTTTCCTCTGGCTAGCCTTTGTCACCCTGCTACTCCATCACGGTGGAGCACCTCTGCGTC
>UZAN01046584.1:8899-22026 GCA_900618425.1 Echinostoma caproni
AATCAATCAATCCATCTATCTATCAATCCATCTATCGATCTAGGTATATATATATATATATATATATATATATATATATATATATATATATGATTATTCTAGAGTAAACTTGGTTATCACTATTTATCACGGAGCAATAAAAATTACCCATCCCTGCATAAATCATCCTCAATACATGTCCACCAAACCTATGCACTGACCTGATACCTCTTCTAAAGCCCCTTGTTTTCACTAACTTTCGTCCAATTTAAGATAAAAGTTAGCACTTATGTGTCACTATTACCGAGGGTATCGGATTTCGGTAAGCAGTAATTCGCTTCCAGATACACGACCTGTCATCGGCATCCAAATGCGCGCACCGAGTATGCATTTGATCAGGAGAACCAGTTCTTCAAGGCTCATCGATCTGTTTGTACTAGTGGTGCACGATTGATCGTACATCGTTAATTTTCCACGGACCGCAATCGAACAGATAACTGGGCTTATGGGACAACCCAGGCATAATCGCATGGACTTCTCACACATACCTGTCCAGGCCCCAATACACTCATTTTTGTGCCCCAAAGATCATCATTAATCCATCGATTTGACCGACTGAATCAGATTCTGTCTGTCTCAGCAGTATGCTCAGGACAGAATCCACGGGTTGGCATTGTGTGTCCCATGTTATCGGATCGTCACAGTCCGTGCTTCTGATAGGGCATCGTACAGTTTGTTTCTATTCTAGTTCCGAAGGCAATCATATTTTTAATCATGTGTTCTCGGGATTCCACAAACCGATGGGTTCCACTCAGATGAGTTTCAAAATTCCTCCCTGCTACGAAGGAAACTAAGTTGCTTTATGGATGGACATGGACAATGCTTCTATTCATCAATCTAATCGGCCTAGTCACCAACCGTGGCGTTAGCAGAACAATGAAATGAGTGAACCGCATAGTGAGAGAAAGACGCGCTGGTACTCATTGTTGAAACACAAAAAGTTCCAATACCATGAATGTGTCATTTAGCGAGCAGATATGGAACTCATGGAGCTGTCATGCCAAATGGGTATTCGAAGTCGCCGACTAACTATCGGCTCAGACAGGTAATGTGTTTGCATGGATTTCCGCGGACAGTACAATAGTTTACAGGTAACTCTGTTGTGCGTTTTGGGCCCCGATTTCTGTGATCTTCCCTGAAAATGAATAGGGGAGTGGACGTATAGTTATTCAGTTTTTCCACTCATCAATGTGAGATGTGGAATAAAAAATCATGTCTAATCTGGTCATTCACGATTCACCTTCATGTTTTGTATTCGTTGCCAGTCGTGTTTTTGAACGGTCATACTTATCCATCACAAGAAATTGTTACTTTGATATTTTAGGTCAAGGTCCTTTCTCATTCCATTCAGAATTGTGTCAAGCGATACATTTGTACAGTGCCTAATGTGTCTATTACTTCTCTCTATCTCTCTCAGGCCGATTCCCTGATCTTTTTTTTGATAATGATTGTTGTATGGTACTATTTAAACTTTGTCTAACAACTAACTGACTCATATGCATGCTTCTCATCATTGGTCTTTCGTTAATCAATCCACGTTGCTGGAGCCTCAAGGTTTTGTTTTTTCCCTGTGCTGTTTCCCATGCTCAGCCATGAAACGACCTCTCACCTATGGAGCTAGACGTATCAGCTTGATTAAAGGTGATAAACTCCGCTCACTGAAACGTACCATCTCGGGAACCGGAACCGCGACAGTACCACGCAAACGAGTTGTACCGTTGCGTAACGGATCCACGAGCGTCAGTAATGTCACTATCGCATCTCAGAATACCTCTGTTACTAAGACGGAGGAGGAAGAAGAGGATACAATCAAACCTGAGGTGAAAATAAAAAAGAAGCCCGCTTTTACAGACTCCACAGTCAAGGCTACGGATACTGCTCGAACCGCAAGACCATCGTCTGAACGCGCACGTGCCGCCTCTACTGAACCCACAAAATCCACCCAGTCAGTAGTATCCATATCATCATCATCCAAATCGGCTACTTTTTCATCTTCAGACAGAACAGGTACCGTTAGGCGACGTAGCGTATCGCCACCTACTACTTCCAAGGTTAGTTTTTTCACTCGCCCACCACTGGTTGTTTTCCTACTGTTGTCTTACCTCTTAGCCGTTTTGTCGTGCGGATCGTTTATGTGATTCGTTTCGTTTCCCGCGAATTCTTTTTTATATAAGAATATGAGAATATTGATTACTTCAGTAAACTATATTTTATGCTATCTGACCGCTGGTGAGAAACTGCAATAGATACCGTCCAAGATCGAAACTCCTTGACGAAATGAATGCAATTTGAGTGCGAATGCCCATTCCTTAACCAACCAGTGACTAATAAAAGGAAAAAAATGTAAGTGTTCAGATATATTTAGATACAGTCCTACTCCCCTCTCATCGTGGTGCGATAGCCTGCGTGGCCCCTCATGACGCAACAATCTAAACAGGCTGGCTTTTGATAGTCGTAGGTTTAATCACGCTCAAACGATCAATAAGAAGAGGAAAGAAGAAATTTAGCTTCAAGACCGGATGATCCAGAACAGGTTGGTGTTACTCTTAACCGTCCATTTTCGCTCCCGAAAAGGACCCTAGTGAATGAACACGGAGAGTAGCAGTTTACCGGTCGAAAAAAGAACTCGCAAGTTCCTTCGTTGGGAAGATGTCTGCGGACCAGTAAACTGGTACTCTCCGTGTTTATTCACTAAAGTGCTCTTCGGTGGACTGTTGGGTGAGCGGTGTCTATCGTCCTTCGTCAGATTGGGTTACTGGAGTGTATGTCATGCCATAAAGTCGCTAACAGCCATTAAAAAAACCTGTTCGCTAACTGTCTACCACATCCTCTCACTCCGAAATCGCACAGAATGTCTGGTGTTTACTTCAGCCATACAGTATCACTCAGTGTTTAAACAGTGATCTCAACTAACGAAATGCAATCCAAGTCAACTGGACGGACATCGCCTACTTCATCTCTGCGCGAAACACGTGTTGTTCCTATCAAGTACCAACTTCTCGCACAAGAAACGACCTCGCCTCACATGGAACCGACGCAGAGCTCTCTGATTGCCTCTCAGTTCAATCAAACACCGAAAGACTCAATGAATACTAGATTTTAATCAAGGGAGTGATGAAAATGTCGATCGAAACAACGGCGGACTCTGGTGCAGACTCAAAGCACAGAATGGATTTGGTGGATCGCGGCTACCTTGCTGGACGCCCGCAGAACCGTAAATTCTGAGGCCAAATATGACAGCGCGCAAACTCCTTAAATGCTAGCTTATCAAGAGTATGAGGAACGACCGCGAGAAGTGGTGGGTAGGAAAGTTTCGAGAGATTGGAAAGTCTACTGTCATGGGTAATACTCGCAATTTTTTCCGTTTAACCAGAAATACGTTTCCACGGAAAAAGGAGTTAGCGAGGTGATTAAGAAATCCGATGGTCCACTGCTTCACCATCAGCAACGCCGTCTTAGTCGATGGACTGAACGCTTCAAAGCTCAGTTCAACTGACCCGTCAACCCCTACATCATATGACCGACTAGAGCCAGTTGATATCAGTCCTCTATCTGAATTGGAGGTTACCCGGGAAATACATTATATCGAAGGGTAAAAAGCTTTCAATCCAGATGGTCTGTCTCAATCGGCTTTTAAGGTTGAAGGCTCAGTGTTAGTTTTGGATTTGACGGAACTCCCGGGGTCGGTATGGCGGAGCCAACCGGTTCCAGGTGAATAGTGTGAATCGATCATCCTACCGATATACAAAAAAGGCATCTGATCGTCGTGTAAAAGCCGCAGAGGAATTAGTTTAATCATTGTTGTCTCTAAACTTCTTGCCAGGATCTAACTCCTGATCGAGTTCGTTCGCTCTTTTCCAAATCTTAGAACAGGAAACCTCCTCTGCTAGACCCACCGTCTCTGTCTTCCACGATCTGAATACGGCTTTCGACTCAGTCGACCGCTCTAAACTCTGGCGCTGCCTTTCTCTGAAAGGTGTGCCCGAGAAGTTAATTTCAATATTACAATCCCTTTATAGTAATAACCGAAGCCGAGTCCGAGCTTACGACACTTTTTCATCCGAATTCGTCTGGTTTACCCTCTCTCTCTCTCTCTTTTTCTATTTAACTTTGTCATACATTTGATGATAAAAACTGCGTTATCCTTGTGCGAGTGTAGTGGCATCGATTTTATCTTTATCTTTTACTTCCTTTTATAGAAATATGCAATGCTACAATTTTCAGGAAGAGGGAAGCGGCCAATCAAAGGGCTGCCATTCAATACACAAATGGGGAAAATCAGGCGGTGGTGGTGGGATTCGAACCCACATCCCCAGGGGGTGATAATTTGGTGATGCTACCACCGAGCCACCACCGCTCTGAGATGACCGATTGCCTTATCCGGAGTATGCAGACGAAATTGTGCTGCTAAGTGAAGATCCTGGCAAATTGCAAGTCTTTCTGGACAGTTTGAGCCCTAGTGTAGCCATGTTCGGTATGCGTTTTGCACCTTCAGTGTGAAATGTTACTACCAGACTGGGTTGGTTCAGCTCTCAGTCTCATTCGAACTGGGGAAGTAACAGAGCAAGTGGATAAGTTTTGTTATTTGGGTAGCTATATCTCACCCAGTGGCCACATCACGGATGACGTGGCAGCTCGCATACAAAAGGCTCAGTTGGTATTTACCAACTTGAGACATCTGTGGCGTCGTCACAGCATTCGGCTGTCCGTGAACGGTCGAGTTTAAATTGCGGTGGTTGGACCAGTTCTGCAATACAGTGCAGAGACTTGGCTATTATTAAAAAAAAGGTGTAAAGATAGACTGTCATTGTTTGAACACCGTTGTCTACGCAACATTGCGTGAGTCTAGTGGGGAAACTGAACAATCTTTGTTGAGTTTAGACTCACAATTTCAGGTCATCGTGGTCGTTCACTGGAACGTGTTGCGTGTGTCACCAAACAGATTGCCGCAGCACGTGATGTTTGGGCTCTCGTGAAGTATGGCACTTATTGGGAAAGCCCTCTCTCTAGTCTTTCTTATTCTTCGTCTCACTCCCAAAAGATACGAAATACCAATCATAAGATAATGGATAGATGAAAATAAAATCCCGTCTTCAGTTATCCCCATTCAGTCGCGGCACACTTACAGATCAGCCAGAGTTACTATAGATAGATCCTTTGAAACCTTCAATGCAGATGTATGTTATATCTCCGAAACAGACACAGGCACAGAGTGATTACTTCAGTAATTACTCTTCCTTCTGCAGACCCATCTTCATCTTCCTACTTCAAAATCCATCTGTTAGGCGAGTAGATGTCTCGCGTTTACTGCATCGTAATCGGCATTACTTTGTGTTAAGGTTGAGCGCTCATTCCGGATTCCGGTCAGTGGTCGACTAGTCAAGTTGTATCAAGAAATTGCCTTAGTATATATACCATTTGGTGCTAATTAGGTTGTCAAAATAATGAAGAGACGTATAAGTACACCAGGTTTATGGAGTTAACTTCAGGCTGTGGGCGAATCCTGGTAAGATCCTGGCAAGATAGGGAATTACGGAAGTGTGCTACGCTTTCGCGCGTGCTTCAACATATTTGTTCTGAAAGCTAGTAAAGTGTATTTGGATAATGCGAAGTTAGGAAGGTGATATGAGTCAGGTAGTATTTCGAGATCCAGTTCGTCACAATATTTGGTGTATTGTGAGACATCGTGGTGGATTATGTGAGTTTTGCGTAAACCATAACACATGGATAAATCTCTGAGTGTTCTAGGTACCACATATACCTTTTTGTAATAGACCAGGAAACATCCCTGAGGTAGCACAAAGCCAGTGCGGTAAGATACAGGCTTACAAAAAATATTTTATTAAACAGGAGAGCGTGGAGAATCGCCTCAGTTGTGGAGCACAAAATCAAAACCTGACGGTGACAAAAAACATTTTTGATGTGCTCAGACCAAGAAAGAGAATACTTAAAAATGACACTGAAGTATTTGACTGATGTTCCTTGAATGAGGAGTGTATCGTTAATGAATATCGCCTGGCACACCTTCAGAGAATCAGACTATGATTTACCCCTGCGGAGGGGTTGTATCGTGTATGGTTTAATGATATTTCCTGATGGGTATCATTAGTCGCACACTGACCGTATCTATGTCAACACAGCTAAAGTTGATTGCAAAATAACACTAAACCACAACTGGAGCAAATGGCGGTAATCCTTCGGAGAATATTTTGCACAACACGGTGGAATTCAAACATCCCACGCTGTAACGCGTGATTAGTTGAATGCAAATCAACAGCAACAGAACAATTCATCGGTGGTTATTCCTCGCGTCCGTGGACGCACCGGTCCGTTACAGTTTGCATGAAATGAAGAAGGACCTCTCTAAAAAATGAAAGCCAGTGTCTTCGCAGCTTAAGTATATATTATATATTATATATATTAGATGATGAACTTTGTAAGAGTATTTACCAGCTGGCTGGACAACTCACCTCAAACTTCGGAAGATTCGCGGTTCAACAATTTTGACCTTGAAATTCATGAATCGATTGCTCTAAAATTATTGTGCTCTATTTTACGAATCGTCTCCGAAGCCGAACATTTACAGGTGCTCTATCAAATAATTCCAGTGACCTTGCGTCATACACTCTTACGACATGCATGCTTACAACACTTTAAACCCGTCACGGGGCTCTACGTCGTGTTTTCGGTCATTGTATATGCCATTTTAAGATCAATTTGAGAAACCATCACGTTGAATTGCGAAAGAAATTTTGTGGTTGAATCCGCTTCCGTTCAGCGATGGTAGTCGTAGTAAAACTGACTGGATTTCGAACCGTGTCTTGGCTCCAAAACGGTTGCTGTGTGTCTGTAGTAAGATCTGAGAAGAATTTGCCGTATTCATTTCATGCTCCATATACACCAATTTACATTTTGTGGAAGTATATCATACCCGTTCAGTTCAGTTCAGTTTGTACAACCATTAAACGTGCACTTTCGTGCGTCGGTTTTGGTTCCTGTCTTTTGACCATCCATTTGGATGAACAGTAGAATAAAGCCAAGTCAAGGTGCAGTCTCGTAGTGATGAATCATTTCATTTCTCACATGGTCATTTTTAAGTTGTGCAATTTTTTCGTGCTTTGAGAAAACATTTTTGTCCCGTATGTTCTCTCCCGCCCATTCCCCCCTCTCTCACACACACACACACACACACACACACTGTTTGTACATTTGACCCAAAGCCCATGAAAAGCGAGCCTGTCCGTAAACAACCTGGTCAGAAACCTCCACCGGATGATAAGGACTCAAGTAGTCGTCAGTCAGTCAAATCCCGACCAAGTAAATTGACAACAGAGACAAAAGTCAATGTGAACCGAAAGAAACCAAAATCTGGTAAGACTGAAGTTGCGAGCACGGGTACTCCACGAGGCGGTACAAGCACGCGGACTAGTCCAACTAAACGAACTCCGGCTTCGCGAAATGCTCAAACTCCGATTCAACGAACCACTCGAGTTCGTCATTCTTCCGTATCATCAACTTCTTCGGACTCGTCTTCTTCATCCGACTCCGTCGCGTCTATATCTGCTCCCTCCACGACTAGAAAGTCTCAAAAGACGTCCGCACCACCTAAGGAGACGACGACTGGTACGGCAACCTCGGACTCGGGTGCTCGTCGCGGACGAGATGCGAAACGTGGAGCCGGTGCAAGACGTGGTCGCCCAGGTCGTGTTGCCGGTGGCAGCATGGTTGGTACTGGCGGTGCGGATCGAAGCTCGAGCAGCAGTCGTAGTAGTAGCCGAAGTAGAGCAAGTGGTCGTAGTAGTAGACAAGGCAGCGGTTCATCGTCGTCTTCTTCGTCCTCTTCGTCTTCCTCCGATTACGGGAACATGGACGCGTTGCCCCGACTAACGCGTAGTCAACATCGTCAACTTCTCGGAGACACGCCACCCGGAGCAGCTCTTCAAACTGCAGCTCCGGTGAGCGCCTCGACAGGAACTACAACTAATGCGACAAACGTCACTGTCAAACCGGAACCACCGACGAAAGAGATCTCACCGAAATCTGCCTCAAAGATCGAGACGAAAGAAGGACCAGTCCCGGAAAAGTTGGACAAAAAACCCAGTCCAAGTGATGATAAATCCCGCGGGGGATCGAAGCCCGGTTCGACCACTGTGTCACCTGCTCCGGCAATGGTTACACCGACCTCTACTCCTGGTATGTGAAAACAGTGTCAAATTTTATTTTGGGCTATTGCCGAATTGTTCACTTTGTTACATCATCAGATCTGAGACGCGTCTTTGATCCCCCCAGTGTATTATCGTCTTTCGCTTTTTTGACTATTCTGCTATGTTTAAGGTTATCGGTAGCCATGCTCTGGCTCTTTCCCTTTTCTTTATGATTGAGAAGAATGCTATAGGTGAAAAATATGAAAACACCAAAAGCTATTCATTTGTGTAATTCAGACGGGTATAGGTTTCTATTTGTCACAAACTGTGCGAGTTGATTTGAAAGTATATGCTGTCCGCTTTAAATGATGGAACCTGTTTTTCCTATTGTCACACACTTCCCCATCCAAATGGGCAACCAAAACCGGCGCACGAAAGTTCATGGTTAATGGTTGTTCAAACTGAAACTTTCGGTGATTTGCTTCATCGCAAGAATAAAACTGTGTTACAGTGCTTACCACATATGAAACAGCGGTTTTCTTAAAGACATTATTGTGAAATGGAATGTATCTGGAAATCAAAGTATGCAGATTGATAAAAACGGCAGAGAAAACATCATGATACTGACATTGCTTCCAGCTTGCTCGTTTTTCTATGTGCAAACCTCACACGAGAAGGTGTGCTGAGAGAAAATACGAACACAATAGTCTTGATATTTTGTTCGTAACTGACATCCCTCCAACCAGCTTGATATGGTGGTATTAGTTAGTCGGACCGTGTTTGCTATTCCTTTGGTATTAGTCGAACTTTTGCGTTCACTGATCGGACTCCGAAGTCCGATTGATTGACAAATCAAAAAAGTCCTCAGCGTACTCCGAAGGGTGAATGAACATTCAGCTGCTGCGTAACCATTACAATACGAATATATATTGAGGGGAATAAATGCCTCTATAATACGGTGAAGGGCTTAGAGCCACACACACACACAATCATGTGTTGCTCAAATCATAGTAGTTGTTGAGGAAGCGAGTTCAGTATGCTACAACAAAAGGCCGATTGATTTTTGTGTAACTATAAATACGTTCGTGGGACAAACTAGTTCGAAAGGTCAGGATACACTATCAAAGACCATGGTGAAGAAACTGAGGTCGGATTGTTGATATATTCCGAAATGATTTCTGGTACACAGCAGACTTTTTAGAGGCACTAAACAAAAAGAGTAGCTCACAGGGAAAATCAGTCCACCGCGACCCAATTTCAGTAACAAGCAGCTTTGTTATCATCCAGTTAGATACCGCATCTATCATAAGGAGACCTTTAATAAGTTCCCATTATAAGTCGTACGGCTTAGGGCACTTTGTCCCATAACCGAACAAGGTCCCGGTGACTGTCTGTCACACTGGTTCCAATCGGTGCCCATTTTTGTGTCCGACAAATCCATTTTCGTACCATTGGTCTATCCACATTGACGTTAGTGTTTGCTTTTACTTTCATGCTATAGTGCTACGCCAATCTGTATTGTTTTCTCGGCGATTGACGTCATTTCGAATTCACCCTTTCGCATGAGGCACATAAAGCATAAGCACAAGGTGGACTCGTAATTCGTATTCCCATTGGTGTTTGTCGAGTTCAGGTGTCCGATTCGTTTGGTCTCACTTTGCTGTTCAAAACGTTTTCCGTTACACAAAAATAAGTATTACATTTTCTCAAAGTTTTCTCCACCGGTGTTCGGGCACACAAAAATCGGTACGCTCAAACTATTTGATGAAATAGCTCGACTATGGCGAAGCGGGTAACCTTTCAACCAGTTCAATGAAGGCCTCCACTGCAACTGTTGGTTTCTCATATCGAACTGTGCAAACCAATCAAACAGAGTGCTTCTCGAAGGCGCGTCATCACCAAAGGCAGCTCGTAAACGATCAACACTGCTGCTGCTGCTGCTCTAAACCACCTTCGTAGTCCTAGTGATATTGACTGTGTTGATATTTGATTCTGTGAGTTTCAATTAGTGAACTAGATCCACAATAGTATATTACAGTTCACATTTTCCTTGCCCAGTCATCTGCACCCCTTACTCGTGTATTGCGTATCCGGGAATTATTTGCTCAGCCCTCCTATTTGTGTTCACTCGACAAAGCGAAAATGCAAATACTGTCGTTTTGATGAATGGCATCTTTTGAGGATATACCCATCGTTTTATTACATGATCACCTGACAACTCTTCTTCGCCTTTTCATGTTCTCCGTTGATAGTGGAGTCGACAGATACTGCTAGCACCCCTCCCACAGTTCCTACGATCGCAAGCACACCAATCAACAACGTGTCAGTCGCCCGTGCAGAATCGGACAAAGGTGCAGCAAAACAAACGACCACTTCCAGGTCACGTGAACCATCGGAAACAGTAGCCGAAGAATCCTCTATCGTCATCAGTCCGCCTAGTCCGAAAAGTGCTGGCAAGATCCGTGCCCGTTCGAAAGGAGGACGCTCGGTGGATGGGAGTTCATCCTCAAATGGAGCTCGTGAACGTGTGGTAACAAAGGTCACACCGTCGGATGAAATTCCAAAGGATAAACCGGACGAACAGGAAGGTCAACAGGTAAAAATTGAACAGCCCCCGGAAGTAGAAGAGGTAGAAGATGCGGAAGAGGAAGATGAGCAAAGTTCCGTTCACACGGTCAGCACTGACCCAATGAAAGGTGTATTATTTGACTTGACCATGTCACCGGACGCTGTGACTCCGATCCGATCCTCTTCTTCCGCGTCTGCTTCCGTCTCATCCCCAGTCGCTTCGTCATCCAGTTCAGACAGTGAAATGGACGAAAAGTGTATTACGATATCACCGGTGACTGCAACAGCTCCGGCAGCTACACATGCAGATTCTGAGAAAGATACAGACTCATCAACGTGTCGTCGACCGCAGCGCCCTCTTTTAGGGGATAAAGGTGTGACGGGTGACGAAGTGGAAGAAGGAGACGATGAGGAAGTTGAGGCTTCCTCAGACACGGATGCAGATGATGGCGATGAAGAGGTGGAGGATGATAATGCATCGGCTCCGTCCACCGCCACCACAGGGGGTTCGAAAAGATCGGTTCGATTGCGTAAACGCTCCGATGCAGTGTCCCGGGGTTCTGCAGAACCAGAAGTTGAAGATAAGTCATCTCGCATAGAGCAAGAACATGGGCCGGCCAAGCCGTCAGCTCGTCGACGTCGAACTAGCGTGAGCAGCAGCACAGAAAATACAAGCACGACAACTACTGGTAGGAAAGGATCAAAACGCGCACACGGAACTCCTCAACGGTCTCTGGTAAGCCGATAACTTTCATGCGTTCATATTGTAGTCCGTTTGACCACAATCTGTTGATCTGTTTGTTCATGGTTAGATGAACACTACTCGAGGCGTGTTTCATCTTATTCGACAAATGGGAAAGATATGTTCGATGTTTGCAGCGTTGCAGTCCCGGGCCACAATAGTGATTGCCAATCGTTATCACATACACGCAGCACAAATCGGGAGATTGATGTATTCTTGGAGGAGACATTGTGTGGCTGTGATGATCCGACTTTTACTTGCCTAGTGTACAGTTTTCTCTTACTTGTTATTGTTTCTTTGATAATTTCAGTTATATCTCTTATACAGTCTGAATTTCCGTTTGACTCGTGTATCTTTTCAACTGGCTGCTTCCTTCATTCTGAACCAGGAATTACGACCGCAATTCACTAACTGGCAAGTTCATCATTCCCCACTCGGTTGTGGTTGAGAACTGTCCGGTCATTCGATAACAAAACCAGAGACTTACATTTTGGTTTTCCTTCGTTTTCGTACAGAATCAAAGGTGTTGCCTATCTTTTCCTCGTTCTCACTCACTACACCCTTTCGCCTGTCCACTGATTCTGTTGAGCTCTGAGCAGCGACCTGTTTCTTTTTTCTCTCGTTTTATTGCTTCCTTTTATTGAATACATAATGATGCAATTTTCAGAAAGAGGAAAGCGGCCAATCAAAGGGCTGCCATTCAACACACAGTCGGGGAAAGTCATGCGGCGATGGTGGTGAGATTCGAACACACCTTCCCAGGGGGTGATAATTTGATGACGTTACCACCACCAGTCTTTTGATAATTAAATCAGTATTTTTACATTCCGGTTCCATATTGAACTCATTAGCACTTGGAATTTGGTGGTGAAGATAGAACGTTAGTTTCACTGTTTCACTCATCGCTAATTGGTTCCTAATCATCGTTTCTGAGCATTGATTGTTTATAAGCGATAAATATTCGTAATTCTTTTAAATAAGAGTCGGTCTCGATAAGATTAGATGCATGGTTCACTCAAACCCCTTTGTTCGATCACCTGATCCACTCGTAGGCATTTGATCGATCACCCACACCGACTTCCGATTCGCCCCACTATCCTCATTCGCCTGCGCTTTCTTCCACCGCGGGTACTATGTCCGGTGCTCCGGCCACACCGACTGGTACATCCGGTACAAAGTCCGCATCACAAACCGGACCGAGGTTGTTAGCATCACAGCGACGTTTTGGCGGTCCGTTCTTTCCAATCCAAGGATTGGACGAGATGCACACAGAAGCGAAGTGTCAGGTAAGCATTCGGTTTGTCTCATTTCATACCTGTTCTTATGTATGAGACTGTTGCGTTATCTTCTCGCTGCTCTTGTTGCTATACTACCCGAGTTATGTAAACCATCTCCAGACCAACAGCTTCCCATTATACGAACGATAACTGACCAAACAGATAAACCAGTTCAGTTTACACAACCACGGACCTCGGAATACTATGAGATGAATCTGGTTAATATCTTACGGCTGCACTTTTGGTTGATCCATGCGGAAGTAGTGGATGAAGCGGTTCAAGACCATGAGAACTGGCACAATAAAAATGCAACGAGTAAGTAAACTATGTATGCGAAGAAATTCACTTTGTTCGTTC
>UZAN01046585.1:886-22445 GCA_900618425.1 Echinostoma caproni
GATAACATAAGACCTAAACTAATTAGCAGAAATTAAGTTCGGAGGTACTGCATGGGAATGATGGTTACCATGGTCGCCCGTTGTGAAAAAAACTCTTGGTACGCATTGCATCAAATGCTTCGAGCGCATCCTCGTTTTTCCAACCATTATTCACAAGCGCTTGCAAGTGGAATCGGGCATGCTTGTGTGTGTGTGTGTGTGTGTGCAACCATCAAATTGGGATTGGATATATAGACCGCGAAACGGCAAAATAGATTCCGCTTTGGATAAAATGTTCGAAGTATTTTCAGCGCATTGTCCAATCGAATGATGACTAAAGACAGAAAATTATGGCATACAACTGATTCGCAAATAGTCGCCTCACTGACTGATCTCAAACACTTTGACGGGATGTACCTCAAAACTGTGGGTACGGCCATCAATCAAGGTCGTATGTTCGAACCAGATCAGTTCAGCTCAGTTTGTACAACCATTAACTACGTACTATCGTACGCTGGCTTTGGTTGCTGTCTTTTGGCTGCCCATTGGGACGACGCAATAGGAGAAAGACACAAAGGTTGAAAGTAGAGTCGAACAGAGAATTGAGAAGTTCAGTGGTCTAGACTTGCGAAGAAATTGAGATGCACGAACGCCACTGTTCACGAAACTCAGCCATATCACTGAGTGTCTCTAACCGTCGGTTACCATCATCCCGAGGTCCCCAGTCAGGGAGATTAACAGGACCCATGTGACCTAGTCTCCTGGTTGGGGTTTTCATACCCTCGGGCCAGGTCTTAGCATAGTCTATCAATATCCTGTTTTCTTAATGGCCAAGTTTTGTGCCGTATAGCAGGACTGGCCGAACTGCCGCGGCATACACTCGACTCTTCACAGACAATCGGATGTCGCGACGGTGCCACAGACGTCTCAAGTTAGCAAACGCCAACCGAGTCCTCTGTATGCGAGCTGACACTTCATCTGTGATGCGTCCACCGGGTGAGATGTAGCTGCCCAAATAACAAAACTTATCCACCTGCTCTATTACTTCCCCGGTTAAAGTGACGCTGTGTGCTGGAGCAACCCAGTCTTGTAGTAACACTTTGAAGGTACAAAACGCACACCAAACATGGCTACACTAACACTCAAACTATCCCGAAAAACTTGCAACTTACCTGGGTCTTCACTTGATAGTACAATGTCGTCTGCATACTCTAGATCAGACAGTCTGCTACTCGGGAGTAAATCGATGCCACTATCCTCGTACGAAGATAGGGTTGTTCCAAGAAGTAAATCTATGACAAAGTTAAGTAGAAACGGCGAGAGAGAGCAACCCTGTCGAACACCACTTTCTGTAGTGAAATCGGGCGAAAGAGTGCCGTAAGCCCGCTCTCGACTTTGGCTATTCGTATAAAGCGATCGTAATATTGAAATAAACTTCTCGGGCACACCTTTCAGAAAAGGGCAGCGCCAGAGTTTGGAGCGGTCGACTGAGTCAAAAGCCGCTTTCAGATCTAGGAAGACAGAGATTTTGGGTCTACATTAAGAATGTCGATGCTCAGAATCTGGCGGAGTGAAGATGTGGTCGATACAACCTCGACCAAGTCTAAAGCCAGCCTGGTTCTCACGAGTGCACTATTCACGTGCGGCAGTCAATCGTCGGAGTATGATGCCGGCGAGAAGTTTAGAGATGATGTTGATGAAACTAATTCCTTTGTGGTTTTCACAAGAGGACCTGTCACCCTTCTTGCAAATCGGTATGGTCACCGAATCACACCATTCAGCTGGAACCTATTCCTTATCCCACACTGAACCCAGGAGTTTCGTCAACTCCAAGACTAACGCTGAGGCTCCATCCTTAAACGTCAATGGGAACAGGCTATCTGGGCCAGAGGCCTTATTCCTTTTTAGGTACCTTATTTCCCGAGAAACCTCCATTTCAGTTGAAAGACTAGCGTCAACTGGCAGTATTTGTCCTGTGGAGGCGGAGAGTGAAAGTGAACTGAGCCTTGAAGTGCTAATCCAAACGGTCAAGATAGCGTTGCTGATCGTGAATCAGTGTGCCATTGCATTCCTTAAGTACCTCACTTACGCCTATTCTCCTAGAGCCCGTATTCCCAATTTGATGGAACAGGTTACGACTGTTACCAATAGCCGCAGCTTTCTCCATCTCTTCACACTTTTCTACCCACCACTTCTCGCGGTCATTCCTCAGATTCTTGATGAGCTGGCGTTTTAGGGATTCGCGTGTTGTGTCGTATCTGGAGGCATCTGGAGTCAGGGTTCTACGAGCGCCCAGCCGGGCTGCCGAGGTCGACGAAATCCATCGTTTCTGTTTTGGGCTTGAGGCGGAGTCCGACGTTATTTTTATCGGGGAACAGGTTATCTGGGCCAGAAGCCTTGTGTTATTTGATAACTGATACTGGTGATGCGCCGACCATGAAAATAACATCCGGAACCATTGCAGGACGATGATCGATGGTCGCTCGTTCACGGGTTGTTACACCATCGCAAATACCAAGCGAATCCATCAAGCCATGTGATGCCATTGCACGATCAACGAGTCCAGTGTGCTATACGGCATTCATATAGACCACGTTCGATGTTCTCATATTACCATATAGCTGACCTATTCATGTTTGTAACACACTTGCAGAGAACACTGCGAACATTAATGTCTTAGTTAATGGACCTGTGCAACTTTAAAGCACTTGTTATTTGGATGGTGAACCTGATGGTTCGCCTTCGGAGTCCGGAGAAAGGGACAAAAAATGTACGCGCACTGCTGACGAGTCCCAGGCGGGGCGAAACAGCTGTCGAGTGTTCTTTTTCGGTTATCACAAACACTTCCATCGCATGCCCTTGTTATGCGACCCAATGCAGCTAGAGACCTTCTGAGAGGGAGATTCTTCTTCGCACGTGACATTTTTCTTGGCTGGACAATGCACGAGACAACTCCGTCTGGCTTTGAAAATCTATCTAACCTATACACACACACAAATTCGTGAGTCGTTGAGGCGAAATACTGCTCCTGGTTGCACAGTGCACGCAAAAGCCAGTCCGGTAGATCCTCGAAGACGAAAGAACTCGGGAAACCGTGGACAGAATACTCTACTCTTAGAGGCACGGTCATGAAGCACCAAAGTGAATATGATGGAACAAGCCATAAGAGAATATTTTAATCTGACAGAAAAAGAAGAGACCACCACCTTGTGTAGAGTGTTCCCGTCTTCGAATCGGAAATACAAAACATGTGCATAAAAATGAGTTCCTGAGCGGAAAATATGTTTTCAGCTGTTAATCTCAACTTGGGAATCCACTATCTCCGACACGTGCACCACAGACTGTGGTAGCTGATGTCCCTGGGTGTGTCACGCACGTCACTGGATAGGCTTCCTTGAAGTTCGCGGAGGCCCATATTGGGTGGAAGAAACCAAGGGCGGTTAAGCTAAGATCCAGCATGAGGGTATGAAAACCTCAACCAGGAGCCTAGGTCACATAGGTCCCTGGATGAGGAACTCGGGACGATCGCAACCGATGGTTAGAGACACTCAGTGATATGGCTGGGTGTCGTAAACAATGGCTTTCGTGCATCTTGTCAATTTCCTTGAATGATTAGTCCACTAAACTTCTCAATTTTCTCTTCGATCCTACTTTCACCCTTCCCTGTCTTTCTCCTACTGCTTCATCCAAATGGGCAGCCAAAAGACAGCAACCAAAGCCGGCGCAAGATAGGGCATGGTTATTAGTTGTACAAACTGAACTGAATTAAACTTCCGTGCAGTCACCGAATTGAACAACACAGACACTCCTTTTGTAGACCTACCATTCGTATCTTCCTCGATCTGGAAGCGGCTTTCGATACAGTCAATCGCTCTATACCCTGGGGTTGCCACTTTCTGAAGGATTTGTCCGAAAAATTAATTTCAATATTACGATCCTTTTGTAATAATGTCTCAAGTCCAGTGCGAGCTTATGGAACCTTTTCGGTTAAGTTCACAACGGAAAGTAGTAATCGTCAGGGTTGGCCGCTTTCACCTTTTAATTGTACTTTCTCATAGATTTAATCCTAAACAGCCCTAAACTCGTGTGGAGATAGTGGCATCCATTTGCTCCCGGTTGGTAGACTATCTGATCTGGAGTACGCAGATGACATTGTGCTGCTAGGTAAAGATCAAGGTAAGTTGCAAGCCTTTCTGGATAGTTTGGGTGCTAGTGTGGCCATGCTCGGTTTGCGTTTTGCACCTTCAAAGTGTACAACGTTGCTACAAGAATGGGTTGGTCCAGCACCCAGTCTCACCCTGACTGGGGAAGTAGTAGAGGAAGTAGACAGCCATGAAGTGTTGCTACGCGAACAGAAGGCTCGGTTGCTAACTTGTGAGACATTTGTGGCGCCGTCGCGACATCTGGCTGTCCGTGAGTATATGTTGCAGCAGTTAGGCTGGTGCTGTTCTACGGTGCAGAAACTTGACCATTACGGGAACAGGATAAAAATAGAATGTCAGTGTCTCAACACCACTGTCTACGCCGCATTGCACGAGTCAGTTGGGACAAACGGACAGGCAATGTTGAGGTGAGAGGCAGAGGTTTAGGTACTAGCACTTATCCAGTGGAGCAAGTTACGGGTAGATGATCAAATAATATGACTTTTGGATGTATTTTCAGATCCAATCACATACTGAAAGAATTGTTCGTAATTCACAAGAACAACACCTTGACGATTCCAAAACTACTTTTTGTTTTATGAGTGAATGTGTGTCGCGTATAGAGCAAAGGAAGCATGACCTGAAAAGCTAGAAGGCAGTGAACAGCTGTTTTCCGACCTAATCGGTTCTCATGATCCACCGATCCAATGGAAGAGCGAAACGGAGATGTTAGAGGTCAAGCATACTACTCATTTGACCACCAGTTAACTGATCAGATCGTTTTCGTTTTGTTTCTTGGTCGGTCCCATCTGAAATCGAGAGGCCTGGCACAGGCTATTCTCCAATTAGAAAAAGAAGCAGTCAACCAAGGATATTCTCCGAGTAACAACAAAGGGGCAGCCAGGACACCAGGACAACTCAACAGGAATTTCAAGGTGCTTCTAGTGTCAGTAAGTCAGTCACCTGCAAAAGCCTCAGTNCACGAAATGCTGTCATTAGACCAAGCGTCTCAAACAGTCTCTGCTGAGGAAGCTCAGCTCACTGCCTTCCCGTGGCGGACGTGCTCTCCCACCAAAGTAAGAAGACGAAGAGCCGATATCCGAGGCTACATCGAGTTGGTGGACCACTGATAGTTCATCTAAAGGAACAGGCCGAAAACCCAGGTTTCAAACCGAACAAGAAGAGGCGCATGAACCACACTCGCCCACACCTTCCTGGTTGTGGCAGTGATCACCGGCTCGATTAGGCATCGAGGTGTATTGGGCACCTTGGACGTTTGACCCCGTCCAAAGGGTGTATGATCCGATGAACTGGACACCGGCTCCCAATAGCTTTCGGTTTTCATACACCGTCCCGCTGTCTTGCGGGTCATGCTTTGGCTAACCTTGACCTGGACAACCTGGCAGTATTCAACCCAAATGCAAATCATGGAATATCTTTTTTTCATAAAGATTATTGTACCATGAATTTTGTTGGCACAGTCTGGATCCAGATGTGTGTGAAAATAAACAATGTAATAGACAATAAGTCGGTTAAACGTAAAGCACGCAAACTTCATCAAGCATGCATGGTTCGTTTCTCTGGATTAGAAAATTTCACTTCTCGTACAACAGGACCTCAAATTTCGGAGCTCGGCAGTAAACAAACATCGAGAGCGGAACGGCAAAGTATACCGAGAAGGGGCCAACGGTCAACGAAAGCAGCTTATTGCCGCATGATTTATCTCTTCAGGTGACCATGTCAGATGGATGCATGTATTAGAAATGAATGAATCGCCCACAAACATGATGAGGACGAGGTAAATATGACCCTCAGTAATATTCCAACTCAAAACCAACACGTTCCGACAACCCAGACAGAATTGATCAGGTGGGATCAAGAGAGACAGCGAGAGAGAGAGAGAGAGAGAGAGAGCAAGATCGTGAGGGACACACTTACTTGTACACAGGTAGCATGATCGGAAGGGGATAGGCCAAATGCGGGGCAATATCGATCAGATTGGCACGTTCACTAAGTGCCTCATTCACCATGCGAAACTGTTCCAAATCGAGGTTGAACACAGCCTTTTGCAGGTAGCGCACACCACCGTGTATTAGTTTGGTCGAACGAGATGAGGTACCGGAGGCGAAATCAAGGCGCTCCACTAGACACGTGGACAAACCTGAACCGAAACAACGAAGAGATTGGGCATGAGAAGCAGGATAAACAATTTGAATGAGCCTATTCGGTTTTAATGGCACGCATGAGCCGAAGCTTTGGTTAGGGAAATAACATAGAGAGAGAGAGAGAGAGAGTAGATTTGGTTTGTCACAGACCCTTAGCTAGTTGACCGCGATCTGAGCAACAATCACCGCCCGTAACAAATGACTCGGACGTGATGACGTTGTTACTGGTAACCAGAGTAGAAAGCTATCGAACCGTAATGGACAAGTGTGAATAGCGGTGGAAATGAATACGGTAAACATTTTCAATGCATAACGAGAGAAACACTAACGCAGACGACGGGGAGGGAGACATGACAGAGCTCAGTTAATGTTTCCACTGACGAATTTGTCTCCTGTCTTAGCACTGGTTGAGACTATCTGGTGAAATCGAACAGCTTTATTCTCCCTCTGTGCTAGTCTCCGTTAAGTAAGATCAACGTGAACGTGACCTCACGCGCAAACGCGGCTGATAGAAGTTAATTGATGCAACGCGAAACTGGACTAAAACAATTCACAATACAATAATCCAGGAAATCACGGCACGCAAAACAATCGAGTGTGTGTGTGCGTTCGATCAAGCGACAACTCAATTTTCCAGAACTGAGTCGACTATCCATATGGTCCAGATAAATTTGTCCGGTATAAATGAACAATCGAATGTATGGCCAAGGTTCAACAAACGTTACATTGGTGAACACAGTGATGAATTGTATTGTTTCTGGACTTTCGTTCCACTGTGCACGTTGGCATATCTTATTTGCTTGCTCTCGATAAAATTTGACTTCTTATATAGTACTTCGGAAGTTATAGGGTGTATATGCTATCTTGCTGGTTGGACAGAGAGTATCAAATGAAAGCACGTTGTTTGTGCTGCAATCGTCTGACAATGGAGCTTTTAAAGTGCATAAAAATAAAATAAATCCAAACAACCTTCTTTCTCACAATTGAACTAATTTGTATTGATCGAAAAAGTGCATCATTGGATGACCCTTTGATCTGCGTTAGTGCTCTGATCATCAGTGCGTACTTTTTCCGCCATGACGGAGCCTGTACCGCGAATCTTCACTTCGGCAGAACCGAAACAGTCAATAATCACTGATGGATGAGCCCATTCGAGTTCACACACACACACAAACACCACGGACTGTGTATGACTTGTGTTTGTTATTAGATGGTTGTTTGACCCCTAGGAAAATCACATCATCATTGTACAGTGAAATACACCGAAGCGAACTTCACTGATCGCTGCCAAACTCGCAATGCATACAAGATTAGTGGTAAAATTTAAGGTGGACAGGGACTGGACCTACTATGAGGGACGGAGAAGAAGGTGAATCACTATCACTAACACACAGAGTGCACAGTCAAACTCTGCATACATACCGTTCCAAGCACTCTGGTATGATAAGAAATGACGACAAGATCGCCACTGCTATCAGTTCGCTGCTATATCCTTCAATTTCTCTAATAAACCAGTTGTGGAGTCTTTTAGACCCCAACCTGGAAGACGAGGGACACCTACTCCGCCTAATGGCTATGTGTATTCCTCCATGCCTTGTTTCCACATCGTCCGTTGACCTCCGAATGGTTTCCTCCAGCCCGGGGCGGCTACAGCGAATAAAGCGCGGTGCGGCAGACGATGGCTGGACATACGCAATAGTTGGAGTTTCGGTCAGCACCACGAAGTTATATTTTCAGAGTTGCATAAGAGACGCAGAACAGTACAAACCACTGACGAGCTTCAATCAGAATGAAACAACTGTCCACCACTTTTTAGCCATTAAAAGCAAATATATAACAACTGTGAAAAGAGAACAAACGTGAAAAGGAATGAAATTTACAACTGCGAACAAAAGAAACCACGCAGTGCCTGAAACCGGTGGAATTGAAGCCGTAACATTCCAAATATTTGTTACAATCAGGAATGATGCGGTTAGTAGCATCTAACCCAGCTACAAAACGTAGAATCATAGTATTGATTCTCCCATGGACTGGCTCTGAAAGAGCTGTCCAATGGTCACCCGGTATTCCAAACAAGGTTATTGTGACGAAGATACACTTCCTGGGTACAAGCATATGAATGAACTAACAAAAGATTACCGGATACGCATGCCTGACGAGCGGCAAGAACCGCGAAACCGGTCGTATGCTTCCAAGGAAATTTTGTCCAGTCATTAACATAATACTTCTATATACTTACATATCAAACATATATATATATATATCTTGGGGCTTTATTCACATCAGTTCCGTCGACTTAGGGAGGACCGAATATTGACATACCACATACTGTATAAGCCCAATCACCCTTGCCGTTGTGTTCACCTTATCTCAAAATAATCATCTCAGGGGACATCTATTGAAGTTGAGGACCCAGAACAGTCACCAAGATAGGCGATATCACTCGTTTCCACTCAGTGTGCGCGGTGTACGGAACTCGCTCCTATTTTATATTGTGTGTGTGCTCCTACAGTTGAATGATTCCAATTGCAAGTTGACAAAGCAGTGGAACACTAAACATCTCAACATCTGTGTGAGTGTCCATTCCGATGGGGCATGATAAGCCCATAATAAAACTTTCAGCTTTGGTATACGTCAGACGATTGAAATGAAAATGGGGAAACACGGAACGTTAACGCACCGCGAGAAGCCGCATCCACAGCGATCCCTGCCCCGGTTGCACCACCACCAATCACCAAAACATCAAAAATGTGGCCGGAAGACATGCGTTCCAAGTTCTCGGCCCGTGTTGGTAACGGTTTCTGAAATCGCTCCACTTCGGCTGCGTTTGGCTTCGGTCTTGATAGTAATGCCTTACAAATGAAATTAAGAAGACGTACATTCTAATTATCGAGAACACAGTGATTTTTATGCATAGAATGGGTTGTATATTGTATAAAAACAATGTGCTCGTAATGTTCCCGGTTTTAGCTGTCATTTACCGGTGATACCACTAAAACTGAAAGATCAGGTGCCACTTGGCTGATTAAATTAAAACGACACCGCACTGTAGCCGCGATAGCAAATGAAGTAAAACAAACAGCCTATCAAAACCAGAAAATGTTGTGATACAGTAACGTCTTACGCAACTCTCTGTGTAATGGTGAGCCTATAACGATCAATTAACTGACGCCCGATTGATCGATGAGCAAAAGTCAAACACGGGGCGGTCTCACAAAGTCAGTTGCGTATAAAAATCTTACCTTATGGCCGATAATAGTAATTGCTTTTTAAGGGACATTCCAGTAAATCAATGCAGAGTGATGTAGCTCACTGATTCAGAAGATCTCTCTCTACAGAGCAAGTGTAACAAGTCTGAAACTATTACAAAGGCGATCCAAAAACGTTTTTACTGCCTTGTTGTCAATTAGACTATTCTCCATGAAAAACCGCTGTGCAGCGGGAACGCTCGGGTAACACAGAGACAGTGCTGTGGTGCAGTGGTTTAGTTGCTGTCATAGGCGTGCTTTGGACCCTATAGTTCGAAGTTTGAGCCCCGCCACCACCACCCTACTTTGGTGGTAGACAGCTTTGCTGCCGTCCGGTTCAATACCACGTCTAATCTATCGGGGCCTTATGTGGTTCACCACTCCAAGTCCCGGGGCTTAGGTTAGCGGTTTCCATCACTGAACAGCAGGTCCTCGTGAATATGGGGTTTACCCCGTTTGTTGTTTACCATACGATATTATCACAAAAAAAGTTACCGTATTTCCGTTATAGAAGCCCGATATATTCACCATACGGTCGTATAGGTGAATAAAAAACATAATCAACTGCCTACCGCTGAGAACCGCCATGATCTGGGAGTGTCTAAACCTATAAGGTTATCAGGGGATAGGCACAGTAAACAATTAATCCGATTGAATGTAAATACATAATTGAAGGACAACCCGCAAATTCTGCAGTAATTACAGATGTTTGTTAATATCAATTGAAAGTTACAATCAGAATTCAAACAAAAGACCTCAATCTAACCTTCGTTCGACGTGCTTCATTGATTTTTGGGACTGCCTCAAGTAGGAATGCCGCACCGACACCTGACAGACCGGCAATTATGCCCAGACGTTTGGCCAACTTCCTTAAAGCGGACATCTGGAAGATTATTCACAGCTGAAACTAGAAAAAAACAGCACAGATGCACAGATCAATCGGTACAACGTGACCAGTGTTGTGATCGTCAGTATCACGTAAAAATCATTTCATTTCCTGCATATACAGCCAAACTCACTTAAAGCATGACAAAAACAAACAGTCCAAACAGTGGTTCATATTAAGAAAGTTAACGCAGCTTTTTTCAATCTGCGACACCTGTAGTGCCGCCATGACATTCAACTGTCTGTTAAGGAAAAGGTGTACATTGCCGCGGTTCTTAGCGTTCTGCTTTACGGTTGCGAGATCTGGCTCATCCGCGTTGAGGATGCCAATCGACTTTCCGTATTCGACCACAGATGTCTCCGACGGATTGCTCGTGTCTGGTGGGAACATCCGGTGAGCAACGAGGTTCATTATTGTGTTGGGCGCGGATAGTCGTTCTCTAAAAGAAGTAATCGCTCGACACTACCTCCAATGGCTTAGTAACGTTTTGCGTGTACTTACTCATCGTTAGCCTTTCAATGTGGTTGGTGCAGCCCACCTTAGATGTGGGGGTTCAAGAAACGAGGATAGCCATTGATAGATAGATAGATAAATACAGGGATATACATCAGAATAGAAGTGGTACAAATGCTGTGCGGTCTGCCAGTCGAAATACCGTGTCCCGTAAAATACAATAAACTAACCCTATTTCACTATTTCGAATCCCAAACATCCATTCTCACTTATTATTGTTGTTGCACTTTCACCATGTTCGCAATACGGTGAGTTGTTTTCCCACCAAACGGCGAGGGCGAAAAGCCAACATCCGGCGCTATAACCGGATCAGCGAACCTGGTTAGGCGCAGTTTCAGGTAGGCACAGTTGTCCGCTGAAGCAAGTGGTCGACCTTCATTAGTTCAGTTCAGTTTAAACAGCCATTAGGCATGCACTTCCGTGCGTTGCTTTTGGTTGCTGCCCATTTGAATGAAGCAGCGAAGGGTGAAAGTAGGATCGAAGAGAAAAAGTTCAGTGGACTAATGATGCAAGGAAATTGAGAAGATGCACGAACGCCACTGTTTACGACACCCAGCTATATCNGGGAGTGTAACAGGACCTATGTGGCCTAGACTCCTGGTTAAGGTTTTCATACCCTCATGCCAGGTCTTAGCCTGACCACTCTTGGCTTTCTTCCACCCACTACCTGCCTCGACAAATATCGCTCGCCGTGGCAACCTCCATAGGTTACGTTGGTTGGGGCATGTATTACGCATGTCACCAAATAGGATACTACGGGGCAGGATTTTTGTCGAGGCAGGTCCGAATAAGACCTGTCACAAGATATGAAAATCTTAACCAGGAAACTCGGTCATATAGGTTGCGTTAGGCTCCCTGGATGCGGACCATGGGATCGTGGTTACCGGTGGTTAAAGTCAATGAGTGATGTGGCTGAGTGTCGTCAACAGTGACGCTCGTGCATCTTCTCAGTTTGTTTGCAACCTAAGTCCACTGAAATTCTCTATTTCCCATTCAACGCTACTCTCCAGTCTTTCTGCTATAGCTTCGCCCAAATGGGAAGCCAAAACATAATCAAAACCAGCACAGGAAAATGCATGGTTATCGGCTGACAGACTGAAATTGGTAGTTCACACAGGGGAGTTGGCTAAAATCCCTTATCCTAAACCAACCAACGAACCACACCTTTCTGGTTGTGGCAGTAGTCACTGCTTTATTAAGGATCGAGGTGCATTAGGCGTATGATCCGATGCACTGGATACCGATCCGAATGGACTGTGGTCTCATCTCTGTTCTGCTTTCTTGCAGGTCTGGCTTTCTAGTCAAAGGCTTCGGGTAGGGATGCCAAGGTTATATTCTACCTCGATCAGGGGAACCGGGAAGTGACATGCCCACAACACCATGGACATATTTTGCAGATCTTTTCTTCACATGTTATGACACACTTGCCACTTCTACGCAATTGGTTACTTGTTGATATATATATATATATATATATATATATATATATATGCCAGATTAGATAAAGACCGAGAAGAAAGAAGCAAAACCTACTAAGTTGAGAAATTGTTACCCTTATTATATAGTTTCTTTCACAGTTTCCCGGGGCCATATGTATATATTTCACACACCTCTGAAACCTGAATTTGTGCCAAACACATCATGGTGCAATAATCTTTATAAAAAAGAAAAACGTTCCATGATTCGCATATGGGTCGAATACTGCCACGTTGCCCGGGACAGAGCAGGTGAATTATCTTGAGGAATCCATAACCGGATCCTTCAGCCAGCCAAAGCCCGACCCGCAAGGAAGCGGGGTGGTGTGTGGAAACCGCAAGCTATTGGGAACCGGTGTCCAGTTATTCGAATCATATATCCTTTGGACGGGGTCAAACGTCCAAGGTGCCCAATACACCTCGATGTCTAATCGAGCCGGTGACCACTGCCACAACCAGGAAGGTGTGGGCGAGTGTAGTTCATACACATCCTCTTTTTTGGCTTGGAATCAGGGTTTTTGGTCAACTCCCCTAGGTCAACTGCCAATGGTCCGCCAACCCGGTTATAGCCCTGGATTTCGGCTTTTCGTCCTCTCACTCTGGTGGGCAAACACTTCCGTTACGAGAAGAAAGTAAGTAGGACTTCCTCAGCAGAGGCTATTTGAGACGCTTGGTCTAATGACAGCATTTCGTGAGATGCGAGGGCAGGGTGACCAACCACAACCCTAGACACCCAACCACAACCATACTGACGCTTCTGAAGGTTGGGTCTATATGACCGTCAAAAAAATCACGGTACAACACAGGACTAAGTACTGTTAAATAAAATGTTTAAAATTAAGAACTCTGAATAGTCTACGGCCTTCGCCGACTATAATATTCGCCTTTGGAATCGAAACTGGGTTTTAGTGTTAGTCAATCCTGCCTCTATCATCGACCACGGGTAGTTCCTATCCATGATATCTATGATGTACGCCGGCCCATCCCACAGAGGGATTTACAGCCATACAAGAGTAAAAAGTGAAAAATTAGGTACTGTTTATCACAAAAAAGACCATCCATGACTTTTTTCTCAAGTACAATATCAGATTGTCCAAATCAAAGAAGGTAATTTTTTTACCAATACACCGCCACAATCTTCGGTTAGCGTATCAGCGAAGCAGTGGTGCACTCCGGAATCTAGTTGACTTAAAAGCGGATATCAGATTGGTTTATGAGCGAAAAGAAACAGTAATTAGATACGAAAAAAGCTACAATCACCCACTTGAGCGCTATATTTATTTCAGATAATGCCGGTGGGTTGCATGCAGAAGTCGAACTGGCAAACAAGATCGGTCTCGGCGCTTAATTACCTAATCAAATACAGCACTCTTTTATAGGTCGCCAAACCGTATGAGTCCGTATAGCAGAGAACTGTTAGATCACGTGTGCGTGTGTCTAAGCTTATGCACATGTAATACTGCACACACACACACACACATGCGCACAAACGTGATCTACATTTTTTCACTTCACTGACTCCGGTTATTTTATGATCCATAAAACAATGCTGTATTTGTTCGATGAGTGCAGCGCCGACAATGAGTCTGTTTGCTAATTTAACTTTTTGATGGAACCCATGAGTATCCCTGTATAATAAATAAATGTAATACTGAAAATGGGTGATTTGGGGGGGGAGGGGGGTTGAAGTACCCTGTTTATTCTATGGTAGCCGCTTTTAATCTTTAAGTTCATTAATTCGTATTTAAAATATTATGAGTCCCGACATTCTGCTAACTAAACCAACTGGCTTAAGTTTTTATAACAGATATTGGTAAATCGATTGCTTGTAGGTGTAAAGCTCTCAGGCCAAAGTAGATGCATTTTTTGGGGCTTCATACCAGGCGCCTCGGGGTAACCAAGACATGATTCGCAAGGCAACTGGGTGGTGGGTGGAATTCACAATGCATCGGAGGGGAGCTGTGTCTCGTACTTCTGATCATTTGCCCTTTGAACGGAGTTAAACGTCCAAAGTCCGCAATACACCTCAATGCCCAATCGACCACTGCCAAAACAAGGATGTGGATTAGGCTGATTTGCCTTTATCCTTAGAATCAGAGTATTTTTCCAACTTCCCCAAAACGACCTAACGGTGATTCACGGATCCTTTTATACCCCGGGTGAGGTTAGAGGCACTCTCCATGTGAAGGTTCTAATTAGGATCTCCTCGTTCGAGATCATTTTCAGACGCTTGGTTATGTGCGAGCATTCCACGAAGAGTGACTGGTCACAATCCAGAAGGTTCACCCCCACCGGCAGTCGGACTTCGAAGAGTTGATGGACTAACGTATAAAATAAAACTGGAATTTATGTTTCAAATTCCAAAAGAAAGCTTTCAGCTCGGCTTTATTTATAACAAGTAACAGTCCTGTAAAAAGCTCTGAGTGCCACGCTATCCATGGATATGGTGGTTAAAGTGATACTAACGAAATATATATAGATCGTATTCTCACTGACACAGTGAAAGAACTAATTTTCAACTCGCAAACATTATCATCTATTTAAGTTTTATCATTGTTGTATAACAATTTTCATTTCATTTTTTATCCTATTGTACGGTAAACATATCTTTTTGACTGAAATGTCGCCTGCACAAGTCATTCAAAATACAATACAAAACATACAATATATGTATAACACTTCTGAGTCCAGAATGTGCCAAACAAATCATAGTAAAATAATACATATGTAAACAAAAAAGTTGTGGTTTGTTCGTGTGCGCTTTACTACCAGGTTTCCTAGGCCAAAGTATGTGAATTTTCTTGGGGATTTCACAACCGGGGGCCTTCGGTGACATAGCAATTCATTTCCAAACGGGCCGTCGATAAATCACTCAGAACCACTTTTATCGACCAACCAATATAAGCCATTCGGAATCCAATGGAAATATCCCCCATCCAATGCACATAAATTTACCGAAACTGGAAAATAATTTTCCCATGAGCTTTAGTGATACTAATATTGACAGGTCCTCTTGCACAAAGTTGATCCAAACAGATGAGATATTTCCCCGTAGGGCCCACATCTCAAAGCTAGAACAACATCTCCCAGAGCTCTACACATGCGTCAGGGACGCACTCCCAACATCCACGAGTGCCGCGCAAGCCATCAAGCTCCATGAACAAAATATTCCTGACATAACTAAAACGCTGGAAGATGAGGATCTACGTGCTAAAACAGCTATCATAAAAGACCGTTTCCAAAAGATTCAATACCAGCTCAGACGACTGAAGTCTTCCAAGGCAATCTGACCTTCATTCGAATACCCAACCCAACCAGTCGTCATTGTCATCAGCGTACAGCGAAATACACTGAAGCGAACTTCACTGATTGCTGCCAAATTCGCGATGTACACAAAGTTAGAGGTAATGGGTAAGGTGGACAGGGATTGGACCTAGTATGTTTTAGTTTCAGTTTTTACAACCATTAACCATGCACTTTCGTGCGCCGGTTTTGGTTGCTGCCTTTGGTTGACCGTTTGGATAAAAGAGCAAAATAAAGATTAGAATGTCGAAGCAAATTCAAGCGGAAGATAGGGAATTCATATAGAGTGGTGTTAGGAGAATAACGAGTGGATGCATGAGCGCCACTATTTGCGACACCCAGCCATATCACTCAGTCTCTAACCATCGGTTACGATCAGCCCGAGGTCCCCAGCCAGGGAGTCTAACGGGGCCTATGTGATCTAGTCTCCTGGTTAGGGTTTTCATACCCTCATGCCAGGTCTTAGTTTGACCACCCTTTATTCTCTTCCAAATCGCTACCAGCCTTGGTAAACATCGTTCGCCGCGGCAACCTATCTGGCGACATACGTAACACATGTTCCAACCAGCGTGATCTATGGAGGTCGATCACTTGCTCTAGTGGACGACCGCGACTGCCTAAGACTCTACGCTTAACCTCAGCATTGCTAGTCTGGTCACCCCACCAGACACGTGCAATGCTACGTAAACAGCGGTGTTTGAACACCGTCAATCTATTTTTATCCTGTTCTCTTATTGGCCAAGTCTCTGCGCCGTAGAGTAGGACTGGCCGAACTGCTGCAGCATACACTCGACCCTTCACAGACAGCCGGATGTCGCGACACAAATGCCACAAAAAGTTGGCCAATGCCAATCGAACCTTTTGTATGCGCGCCGGTACTTCATTTGTGATACGTCCGCCAGGTGAGATATAGCTGCGTAGATAACAAAATGTGTCTACTTCTTCTACTACTTCCCCAGACAGGGTGAGACCCAATCTTGTAGTAGCATTTTACACCTTGAAGGTGCAAAACATACCGAACATGGCAACACTAGCACTCAAACTATCCAGAAAAGCTTGCAACTTACCTGGATCTTCACTCGGTAACACAATGTTGTCTGCATGCTGTAGATCAGACAGTCTGCCACCTGGAAGTAAATCGATACCGCTACCCTTGCACGAGGATGGGGCGGACATAGCATGTGGGAGGGGGGAGAGGGTGAACCTCAATCGTAAACACAGTGCACAATCTAACTACGCATACACATCTCTTCAAGCATCTTGGTCTGATAAGAAATGATAACAAGATCGCCAATGCTGTTGGTTTGCTGCCATTTCCTTCAATGTATCCAACCGACCAGTTATGGAGTCTTTCGGCCCCCAACCTGGAAGGTGCGAGACACTTAGTAGCTCTGTGTATTTCTTGGTGTCTTGTCTCCACGTCATCTGCTGACCTCCGTGTGGTTTCCTCCAGCCCAGAATGGTAACAACGAACAAAGTGCGGCGCAGTGAATGACAGCTGAACATGCGTAATATGTTTCTTGGCCGGCAAAGCCTACTAATATGAATTCAACCAGCAATCAAGTTTATCCCCGATAAACTCCTAAACATACGACGGCTTACCCGTTTGCTCTATCTCACGTCAGCACCGATAATCGAAAAACTTCTAGTCAACAGATACCTTCTTCTTGCAAATTCAAGGTATTAGAACCATAAAGCAGAACTGAACAAACGGTAGTACAATATACCCCACTTGTCAACTTTAGTGAAACGTCACGCCTACGGAAACGTGTTTCAGTCCTGCGTGCGCCATTGCTATTTGACTAATCTCTAAATACAGGAAACTAGTTCTAGGTCTTCCACAGTGACGGGCTGCATTGAGCAAATTAAGTACACGGCTTGCGTGCCTCCACGACTCTGCGAATTACATTGGAAGGCTTCTGACAGCCGCATATCCAATCATTCCTGAAAATTCAATGGTTAGAAGACATGCAACGCTCAATCTCACAAGACCAGCTGATTGGGAACCTTCTGACCATATACTCTCGTCCCTGGAGAGGTCATTCCAGCGAAGAAGAAACTTGCCGATAAAAAACCGCCAGATGCAAGGAGTGGGGTACCTGGGGCTTCCACCCCACGGCGAGAGATCTTCGCAATTTGGTAGACTGCTGCCACTCGCATAAGCTGGGTAGACCTCAGCCGATAAGAAGCCGTAGTGTCTATCCAGATGGGTGCAAGACGTGAAGGGCCGATCCCCAGTGGCGAACGATCACCAGTGCGTTAGTGACCAACAAGCCGAACCGAGATCCAAAGGCCTTGCGCGACAGGCCTCTAGAAGCTTCAAAACAACTTATGTCACGCTCATGCATTGGATCCACGCCCCAAGGCTTAATCGGTCGGACTTTGAAACAAAGATTTAGTTCAGGGTTCCCGAAGAAAAAACCCTGTCGGCGTGGGCTATTACGAATCATGTCTTGCCATAAAGTCTCAGGCGTACATTTTGAAAAACTTTTAGCTTATTTGTCTAGTTCCTCCTCTCATCCCCATATTATTCGAGTTGTCTCCTGTTTATGCCAACGAAAGCTCCAGTATGGTCAGGAGTGTGTATTTCAAACCGCCTCTGCTGAGGAACCCCTACTCAGTGCCTACCCGTAGCGGAGGTGTTTTCGTACCAAAGCATCGTACAGCGAAAATACAACGAAGCGCACTCCACTGATCTCACCATCAGCCCCACTGACTTGTGGGTCAGGCTTCGGCTAGCCGAAAGCTCCGGTTGTGAATTCCCTAAGAAAATTCACGTGCCTGGGCGACCTGACAGTAACGCGCCCACAAGCAAGCCACAGAATTATTTTTATTATAAAGATCGTTGTACCATGGTTTGTTTGGCACAGTCTGGATTCAAACTCATGTTAAATATATCATACTATACCAAGGGATATCAATCAGCATCTAAGTGGTAAGGTCAGCTAACCAGAAGCTCTAAGATTGATAAAACGAAAATATGTTAGCCAACTGGCTGCTTTAGCTGGAATTTTCAAAACTTTCATTTTAGACGTTTAGTGCATCTCGGAAACGCCTAAAAGACCCTACTGCAATTATCGCCCGTCGTTCTTCAGATCCAACCTGAAACTCACGGCTTACTCTTCGTGTGTCAGGCGATTTAGCGTCTGAAGCTCGTGTAGTTGCTGATGAGGTTGCACTAAGTCAGTAGCCAACTGTGCGCTGTAAGTTTAAACGGTTCAGTCCGGGTCAACAGCTACAGAACAAAGTGTCAGTGCTTATACGTGCAATTCACCTGAAACGAAGGACGAATTCCACAAGGACTTTTGGCAATTATTCCAAAATGTTTGCTGATAACTTTAATGTTGAAGTCGGATCCCCGGATGAATCAGAAACGTAGTCAGGTGGCCTGTATATATTCTCAGCCAACCGAAAGGAGAACAGAGAACGCCAAATTCAACTTTGAACAGATTATTTGAACGGATTATTTCTATTAAGCACTAACATCTCCCACAAGAAACAACACCGTCTGAATTGAAACCAGCATCAACATCAGAGCACAGCGAGAAACAGTGAAGTGAACTTCGCTAATCGCTGTGAAAACTCTCGCAACGATAGGCAGACTCAAATCAATCACATCGGCATCTGCTACCGCTGAAGGAGATCCATTCCAAACTGACGTTGTGACACTCGTTGATACGGATCACGCCGTTAGGAGCTAGAATTTCCCTACACCTGATAAAAACCCACAACAAAGCAGCAGAGACGGATATCCCATGAATAGAATAGTTGCAAACTTAACTTCGAAGTGGAGCTCTGTCATCACCTTGTAATTCAACCACATACCGAAGGACTCAATGAATAGTGGAAGTTGATGAAATAAGTTATCCAAACGATGATCAAGTCAGCGATTGATCGTGATAAACGATTAAAGCAGAAACAATGGATCTCTGCGACCTTAACTGCCTTTCTAAATCCTCCAGTTATCAGCAATTTTCCATTTCAACTGTTTCACCTTTTTTCCACCTTGTTCTGTGTTCCAATCCACCTATCCCCTAAAACCACGCGTAGGCACCCAAAACTCCAGTCCAACCACAGCCTGAGGAATGACTGCGAAAAGTGAGGGAAAGTAAAAGGTAGATATATGGAAAGGGTGGTGGCTATTGGTAACAGTTGCAAGACTTCCCGTATGGGCCCAAGATAACTAGGTAATTAAGGAACTCGATGGCACAATGATTCATATTCAGTAAAACGGACTTGAAAGATGCGCAGAACATTTTGAGGCCCCATTCAATTGCTCAGTCGCAGACATGCAAAATCCTGCATCAACTGGAAAAATACAACCAGTCGATATTATATTATATTTCACACAAGTCTCATGCCAGACTGTGTGCCAAACAAATCGTGGTACAATAATCTTTATAAAAAGAAAAACGCCCAGTGATTCGCCTGAGGTCTGAATACTGCCAGGTTGACCAGATCAAGGCAAATGAATTTGCTTGAGGAATCCATAACCGGAACCTTTGCCGAGCCAAAGTCTGACCCGAAAGGAAGCGGGGTGTGTGAAAACCGCAATCCATTGGGAGCCGGTGTCCAGTTCATCGGATCATACGCCCTTTGGACGGGGTCAAATATCCAAGGTGCCCAATCGAGTCGGCGACCATTACCACAACCGGAAAGGTGTGGGTGTGGTTCGTACGCCTCCTCACAGTTTGGAATCAGGGTTTTTGGCCAACTCCCTTAAGTCAACTGTCAATGGTTCACCAACCCGGTTATAGCCCTGGATATCGGCTTTTCGTCTTCTCAATTTGGTGGGAGAACACGTCCGCCACGAGAAGGCAGTGAGTAGGACTTCCTCAGCACAGGCTATTTGAGACGCTTGATCGTATGGGAGCATTTCGCAAGGTGCAATGGAAGGGTGACCAGCCGCAACCCTAAACACCCACCCCCGACCATACTGAGGATTTCGGAGGCACTACCAGTTGATGTAAGTCTGCCATCTGAAATGGAGTTTACTCAGGAAATAAGTTACCCAAAAGGCATAGGGCCTCTAAAACGAAAGAGTTGTTTCATCGGCTTTTAGGATGGAAGTTCAGTCTCCGTCTTGGAGTTGATGAAACTCCTGGGTTCAGCATGAGACTGCGAACAATTTTTGACTGAATGGTGCAGACCAGTCAACTTAAGGATTTACAAGGTGACAGGTCCTCTTATAAAAACCATAGTCACCACTTTTATCTTTCTCGATCTGAAATCAGCCTTCGACTCAATCGACCGCTCAATACTCTGATCTGTTTCTTACCGAACGGTGTCAAGGAAGTTTTTTTCAATATTACGATACCTTCATAGTGATATACAAAGCAGAAATCGAGCATACTTCTCTTATTAATGAAGTTCACCACGGAGTCAGTTCAGTTCAATTTTCACAACCATTAACTATGCATTTTCATGTGCCGGTTTAGGATACCCATTTGGATAAAAGAGCAGAGGGAATAATGAAATGTTGCGAGCAGAGTCGGTGTTTGTCGGCATTGCCCTCTCTTTTTCTATTGAACTTCTGGAAACGATCCTGTTCTTGTACGAGAATAGCGGCGTCGATTTGATCCTAAGTGGCTACACGATTGGGTTGGTTCAGCTCCCAACCAAACCCCTCTGAGGGAAATAATCGAAATGGATGAACTTCGCTGTTCGGGTTGCTACATTTTATCTGGTAGAGGAATCATGGATGAAGCGTCAGCACGCATTCAGAAGGCTCGTTTGAAATTTTCCAATCCTAGATGCTTCTAGCTCCATCGCGACATTCAGTTATATTCTTCAGCAGTTCCACCGGTGCTACTGTATGACAAAGAGGCTTGGCAGTCACGGAAGCGGG
>UZAN01046586.1:9568-28705 GCA_900618425.1 Echinostoma caproni
TGTGACCGAAGCATTTTAGCCTCTGCTGTGTTTGGGGTCGCAGATCAAAGCCGATTAAAAACCTCATCCTAACCACCGCCTAGGGGGTTGGAATCATAATGAAACCTAACGGTTAGTCTGTGCGTAAAACAAGCTTCCGGATTATGAAGTAAAGCGCGCGAACGGTCATATCGAACTCAGACGAGAATAATAAAGTGGATTGTATACAGAATTGCGTATCATGCTTTGTGCGAAGGACACACAATAGACTTCGATAACCCCAAGATTTTGAGACACGGTTTTCGTAGCCACAAAGAAAGGATGATCTCCGAAACTTTGTGGATTAACACTGAAGCTAAATGTGTCAACCGCACGGAGGGGACTGATTTGTCAGTGGCCTGGTGTGACGCTCTCGCCATTGCCCCAACAAACCACTTGGCCTCTCGTGTATTGTTTTCACACACAGATTCACACACCAAAACAGATCACGCAATAGGTGCAGATCCCACAGAGCGCTAATGATAATCCGAATCCAACATACACATACACGGAAACTTACGCACTTGACCCCGTTTTTGGGTCAACCTTGAACGCCGCGATTTTCACCTTAAAGCTTGTGTTTTCGAGAAACCGATTAAACTGACTTGACAAAGGCCTTCCAAGAAGGTCGAAACGTTGTCACCGAAATCTTGTGTTTTGGTACTCACGTTGTGGCTAAAAAAACCTTATTCTATTGTTACCATGAGCACAACGCCCAAATTTTTCGAAATGATCCGGAACACATATGGATTATTAACTGTTTACCAGAATTGCGTATCATGCGAGAACTTCGTAGTGTAAATACTGGGACATTTCAAATCGAAAACGGTATTGATCTCATGGTATTGCCCTTGATAACATGCATCATGCATGCTGTACAGAGAAAATCCATGAGTTTCCAGCCCTCGACCTGGCGTGTTACCTTGCTGCTGCCCCCTCCTGGTGGCATATGCTGAGTCATTTGTCATTTCGTAGTTGGGTGAAGACTAAAAAATAGAAAACTATTGGAGTGTTCGCTGTTTAATTGTAACTGTAAGGCGAAGCGCTTATTTGTTTAAGTTGTGCGTTCATCCTCATACTGCATCTAAGGTGTCTGCACACATTTCCTTGTCTGGAATCAAAGTAGGTGAGTAAACAAACGCCCCGACATTCCTGGTCTAATCCGCAGAGTATGCTTCGCCTAGTAAACACGGTTATCAGTGGAAGTCTATTCCCAGTTGCAATCTATCTCATCCCTAAATTCTGAGTTAGCCATTCGATATTCACTAAGTGATTCACTTTCTTGTGGCATCTAGAGTTTGTTTTGACTTCTGTTCCATCGTGATCGGTTTTGTTTTTCATTATTTCTTATTGTTTCAAATTGCTTCGCTCGTTGCTTTCATTCAAACATCCGTAGGAAATTGTTATGTGTCTACTCTTGTTGGGCATCTTGTGAGTTCAGTGATCATCCATGTTCGTTTTTCACCTGGTTCGATTAACCTTGCTGAAAATTTCATGTTTTGTTTTTCTATTCCAGGACGAAATTTGTGTCATCAATCTTTGCAACGGGTATTTAAAGATTGTATGCAGTAGAAGACAATAAATATACATATTTTCCAAGTCTCGTGCTTTTCTCGCAGATCCCGGTCGAGAGAAAAGTGATTCGGCGTTCTCGTGTCCATGCGCTACTTTTGAAGTCTCTCATCAACTGATCTATCGTCTGGTTTGGTTCGACCGTGACCATCGGTAGTTGTAGCCCGTTTGTGCGCATCGTTCAAAAATCCAAATGGCCTCATTTTGCTTAATTGGATAACCCCTGTTTAACCCTGGGACGAAATCATCGATACTGAGTTCAAAATTACATAGTTTTTTGTGTGTTCTTACCTGGAAGTTTGTTAATGTCTCTCGATTGTTTTAGCACAGTTCCTTTGAAGTGAAACTTCATGCAATATCTGACAACACGGCAATGAATAGCTGATTCTTCACAGTTGAAATTCGTTAATAATGCCTGAGGCTAAACCTGAGCATCCAGGTTGGAAGTCAATACCTATGGTGCTGAACTACACGGTTGTCTTATGGATGTTAGAACTGCAGAATTCGTCCCGTCACTGGATTCCTAAACAATCGTCCTCAGGAAAAGTTTTTCGTCCAGAGGACGATCCCACTGATGGTAAAATAATAAACAGCCGGAGGCACGTAGGAGTTCATTGACTGCACAAAAGGCATGTTTATTTACAGCGAAGAGGAAAAGTATAGGAATGCAATATATGACGATCGGTTGTTTGGAACTTCGCCAACCGTCTTGATTGGCTGTGAACTGTTACTGTTCTGAAAGGCTCTCCCAGAACAAAGCTTTTTTCAGGGAGTACACCGACTCCTTGACAATAAAGGTCATAGTTTTGCTGTATTCGTATGAGCTGTTGAAGGAATGCGTATATAATTTTTCGAAAAAATGAAAGCGCTCAAATTTTCGACCGGAGGCTAAAGCTTCGGAAAGCGCTATGCAGGTGTTTCCATCTTTGGTGCTCACCCATCAACTCCACTGATGGTCGAACTACTAGACAGAAAGTATGAGTGCGCAACTAACCAAGGATTTGCTGTCCAAATTAATATATCGCCTTTCAGAAGAAATCGGTTAAATCAGGGGGTAAACCAGTTTGAATACTCCTCATCCTGTAGTTTTACCTATTTTCTGCAAATACCAGACACGATCTGGGTTCATCTGCATGAGCGAGAGAGGATGTGGAAATCAGTGTACAAAAACCGCAGCAAGAAATACCAACGACGAACATGACAGCACAATCCCCATCCCGAACACGAAGCGGACGGATATACCAATCAGGATAATACAGAAAAGCTTTCAAAAGAAGAAGGATGTGTTGGGAAGTGTTTTTGGATTGGTCGTTTGTTTTACTGCATCCATCGTGATTTATGATTGGTCCGTATAAGATTTTTGTTTTGCAAACCAGACAGGTAATCTGATTGGTTCAAGCTTATATATAAACGCCTGTGATTTCCTTTCCAAATGTGATTTTTGTCCTATGCACTTAAAAAACATCGACAGCACTTCCTGAAGAACCGACTTTTGACACCGAGACATTCCAGTTCAACGTTCCGATTTTTCCACCGAACGATTCGGTGAGTGGAATGGAAAATATGTGAAACAATACCCCAAAATAAAGGTTTAAATATACTTAATTAGTATAGTTCTCCACACATTATCCGTTCCTAATTGAAGGTGCGTATCGCGTTGATCAAACCATAACTACAGTGATGTCCGCGATCAACCTCTCTCACATCATCTCTAATGGAACTGATAACACGAAATAGGAACACAGAATATCGTACTTTTCAAAATGAATAACTTACTGTAAATAATATTAATAATTTTACAACTTGCTGGATCACGGGGTAAGTTGTTTTGTGCGCTGATTTGAGGCCTCTGGATGAAGGTTAACATTTCCACTGAGGAGGATACGATTAATAGTAGATCGTGAATTAGGTGACTTGAGACAAATCAACCGGGAGTCCCATATGGTACGATTTACTGAGTGATTTCTTTATGGAAAACAGGGGCCCATTACTTGAAAGCATCTACATCCAGAGCACACACATTGTGTTTTCGGATAAAAGGGCATAAAATCTAAGTCCGTTACCTTCATTTGTTCTGGCATCAAGCGCTTTCTTCTCATAAATGCAAATCAATCTTGTTCGGTTCGATCCAGGATACATCATGTTGTCTTTCAGATCAACATCATCGACCTTTTTGTTTTTAGCAGTGAAATACTACCGGTTTTTTAGTGTCACACACATTCGACTCCTTTTGTAGGCTTTACTACGGCAAGGAAAAACACATTTCAGCAGGATTACGTGTATTCAGTCACTTCGAGTACTCTTCGTCAGCCGTATACACGCCGTTGCAAGCAAATGGGCCTCCAAAAGCCTCAGTATGGTCGGGGTGGGTGTCTCCGGTTGTGTCTGGTCACCATTCCGTTACAACTCGCGAAATGCTTCTGCTGAGGAAGCTCTACTCACTGCCTTCTCCAGGCTGAGGTGTTTTCCCACCAAAATAAGAGGACGAGTAACCAACATCCAGGACTATAACCGGGTTGGTGAACCACTGGCAATTCAACTAGGGGAGTTAGTTAAAAATCCTGATTTCCAACCAGCCAAGAGGAGGCGTACGAACCACACGCACACCTTCCCGGTTGTGGCAGTGGTCACCGGCTCGATTGGACATCAAGGTGTATTGAGAACCTTGGACGTTTGACCCCGTCCAAAGGGCATATGATGCAATGAACTGGGTACCGGTCCCCGATGGACTGCGGACTCTGAGCTTCGTCCTATTGTCTTGCAGGCCTGGCTTTCTAGGTATAGGCTTCGCGTGGGGACCCCGAGGTTATCCCTCTTGTTCGATCAGGGCAGCCGGGAAGTAATATGCCTACACAACCTATGAACGCATTCTACAGATTTCTTTTTGTTCATATGTTGTGGCACCTTTGCTAGTTCTCTGTTACTTGTTGAATAAAGGAAATGGAAACAAAAGCAAACTTAGATGGCACTCGATAACTGAACTAGTTGATTAGTGCAGTGACAACATGAAATAAGGTCGAGGAGAGACAATGGTTACNACGGGAACAACAGCAAGTGAACAGTATCAGTCCTATCGCTGTAGGAAAACATCGGTTACCTGGTCGAGCTGTTTGTACAGATCCAAATGTGGAACCATGGAATAACGATAGTCTCGAGAAACCGATTTATACAATGATTGTGTTGCCTGCATATTATCCTATCGAATTTCGCCAACTCATATTCATTGCAATCTAACAAGTGGCACATGATGGACCTACTTTTTTGGCGGATTACTCCGTGGTGCCAATGTGTTGAGTGTGATTGTGCACCTCTTACTCGATCGATCGATCGATATTCAATGCTATTCCAGCGCATATCAATCGTCTCCGGCCGTACACTTTTCAGGTAAAATAAAGCCCTTTTGGCTTCCACAAAACTTTTCATGGGCGACTTTCGCTACTATACACCGTGTTAAACGAGCGATACAACCATAGGTGGGTTGGACTGCCAAATGGCTCAACAGTTATCACAGACGAATGTTGAAGAAAGATGAGCTTAATATTGGGAAGCACTGTAGATCCAACTCAACCTTGGGTGTTGTCAACTTAGGTCCTGGTAATAAACGTTTCATGGACAACGAACCTCTCAACTGCCGCTCCTATTCAAAAGCGCAACCTGTTTGAAGTTACGAACTTTAGAATCATCAATTAGACGACCTAGCTCTGACCACCGAGAAAATCGCCAACAAGCAGTTCACTCAATCCTGAGACTTTAAAACGGACTCAGTAGAGTAAGCACATCATCCAACGCGACCGATCATTGTGATGCTGCAGCACAGATACTTGCCAATGTCTGATTATTCATTGAGGTTAATAAACCGTTTTTTTTCGGTCTCTTACATACAGACAAGCAAGTTGCTGTTTTGTGTATCTGGACCGTAGTTGTTGTGGCTGTATTCCGTAGCTTCTGCGCCCTATTAATGATCTTCATCACTTTTTTCTCGTCAGTGGAGACATCCCGAATTCTGTGCAACATACTTGCTTATGAACGGAATAGGTAGTTATTCGGGATGAAAACTACTCCACTGAATGAAATCCGGACAGGAGTAAGTCAGCTTATTTCTAGCAGGATGTGTTTGACTGAGCGGGAAACAGTTGTGCATCATTTTCCATTAGAAACATGGGATCATGGAGCCAGAGAAAACCCACCGTAATAACAATTTACCTAGCAGTTGTGTAATCCCATTGATCGGTGACTATCACGCGTGGCTGATTTCAGCCGACGCATTGGAAGAATAACTCTATCCATGGATGTTGAGATTATTTCAAAGACAGTCAAAACATTTGCAATGAATGGGCAGGCGGCAGTTGTCGATAACGATGTAGCTTCAATAAAGTTGCCATAGTTGGCTCATCCAAGTCGGAGCCACTTCAGCAACATCAAGATTCACTTTTTGGTACGCAATCTCCGAAATCCTCAGTATGGTCGGGGTGGGTGTCTGTGGTTGCGGCTGGTCACCCTTTCCTTGAACCTCGCGAAGTGCTCCCATACAATCAAGCGTCTCAAATAGCCTCTGCAGAGGAAGCCCTACTCACTGCCTTCTCGTGGCGGAGGTGTTTTCCCACCAAAGTGAGAGGACGAGTAGCCGACATCCGGGGCTATAACCGGGTTGGTGGACCACTGGCAGTTCACCTAGGGGAGTTGGCCAAAAACCCTGATTCCAAACGAACCATACCACCTTTCTGGTTGTGGCAATGGTCACTGGCTCAATTGGGCACCTTGGACGTTAAACTCCGTCCGAAGGGTGTATGATCTGACGAACTGGAGCCGACTCCCAATGGACTGTAGTTTTCGCACACCGCCCCGCTGCCTTCCGGGTCGGGCTTTGGCTGGCCGAAGGCTCCGGTTGTGGATTCCTCAGGAAAATTCACTTGCCTTTGTCTGAGCATCCTGGCAGTATTCGGCCCACATGCAAATCTTGGACGATTTGTTTGGCTTTCAGTCTGGCCTCAGACATGTTATATATATATATATGTTTTTTATTACACACTAAGTGGATATGATTAGATGTTTGGGATAAGAGATTGTTGATAAATAAGAGAAAGAGGAGGGGCGAAAGTGTAGAACCCTGGGGAACACCGGCGTTTACAGGAAACGGCCGAGATGAGACCCCATCTACTCGGACGGAGATGGTTCGCTTGCTGAGGAAACAATGAAGCCACGATACAAGAGACGGGTGAAATCCGAACGTGAGCAATTTCGACAGTAGACCTTCATGCCAAACGCGGTCGAAAATCTTTGAGATGTCGAGCGAGACCATGTGAGTTTCTCCGTGGTTATCGAGTGCAGCCGACCAGGAATGTGATATGAGCGCCAGTAAATCACCCGTAGATCGACGAGGGCGAAATCCATACTGACGGTCAATTAACAAACCTTCGCGTTCGAGAAACGTACGCAGTTGGTCGGAGATAATGGTTTCAAACACTTTCGAGATTACAGATGTAAGAGTAATGGAACGGTAGTTGTTGGGGTCGGAAGGGTCGCCGCGCTTTGGGATTGGAAAAATAATGGCATTTTCCCATCAATTAGGAAAAGATTTATGTTCGAGTGAATAATATAAAAGGCAGTGTAGAACAGGGGCTAACTCCGGGGCACACATTTTCAAGACGACAGGTGGAATACCGTCCGGACCGGTTGGTTTACAAACATCCACACCGCGAAGAGTTTGGCGGACCTTTCTGGTTGTTATGATAGGTGAAGTGGAATGATTGGATGTGTAGGAGGAGGGTTTAATAGTAGGGGCAACAGATAAGGTGGAGTTGGAGGCAAACCGGGAAGCGAAAACCTCTGCTCTTTCGTGGGGATCACAAACAAGAGTACCGGAGGATTTGCAAATGGGAGGAAAGTTGGAAGGACAGAAATCACGTGAAACCACTTTAGCGGGAATGTTCGGTTACCGGCGGGGGAAAAAGCCAAGCGCCCAGCTTTGTGACAAATGAAGCGTTCTTTAGCTCTCTGAATAGCGATCGAGCATTTGTTTCTGGCTTGTACGAAGCAGTTGCGGGATGCTGGATTGGGTGAATGGCGCCAACAGAGGAATGCTGAGTTTTTAAAACGTACAGCACGATTGCAAGCGTGATTAAGCCACTCAGGGGATCGTGATTTGCCGGGTTTGAAGAGATGTGGAATTTAAAGATACATACCTTGAAGAACAATATCCGTGAAGTTTGAAATAGACGTGGAAGCATCAAATTTAAAACAACAATCCTTCCACGAATAACAAACCAGAAAGTCACGAAAACCGTCCCAGTTGGCTGAATCATAACGCCAAAAGGTGCGTCTGGAGTTTGGTGGTGAAGTGGAGTGAGAGAAATGAGACATTGGTCCGATGAGCCTAATGAGGAAAGGGAAGTGATGTTGGAGAAACAAGAAGGAATGGATGTGAGAATGAGGTCAAGGGTGTGGGCGCGGTCACCAATACGACCAGGGATGAGTGTGGGAGGTCAACTAGTTGACTTAGGTTATTAACCACAGTAAATGGCTTGGCTTCGCGTCCCATGATGGTAGTGCCTGAGGAATGCTTCAGCCGTTCCTTGTTGTGAACATTGAAATCTCCGACAATGGTGATTTGACTGTTAGGATCTGCCGACATTAGTGTCTGAATGTTGGACGACAGAATATCAAAAAAATAGAAGAATCACTGCTTCTCGGGGAGCAGTAAACAGTACAAAAATAGTGGTTGAAAGAAGTGAATCGAAGTTGCAACCACATAAGCTGAAATTCACGGTTAGTGAAGTCTAAGTGTGAAAGTTGGAAAGAAGCGACAGAATGATGGATATAGGCGCAGACACCAGCTTTAGAAAGAACAGAAGAATGGAGGGAGTAATTAGAGAACTGAAGATGAGTGGTGTCTGACGAAGGGGAGATTCCTGTCTCCGTCAAAAATAAAACTAAGGGGGAAGAAGATTGTAGAACGTGGTATACAGAGTTAAAGTTTCGATTTAAACTGCGAATGTTAGTGAGGGCTATGGAATGTTGTGAGTTCGAAGGTAGAGTGCGCATTGTGTGATTTCTGTGAGTTATACTGTTCATTTTTGATGCGAGAGGAGATCGGCAACCTAACCCTGAGACTTGGAGTGGTAAACCACATAAGGCCTCCATAGGTTGAGCGTGGTAGTGAGCCAGGCGACAGCACGGCCATTTACCACCGGTAAATGTATATATATAAATATATATATGTATATATATATATATATATATGTAGTACTGATTGATTGTGGTACACTAAAATGTTTTCTTTATGATCAAATGGAGTTTCATTATATTTATCACCTGTAATAATGCCTTAGGTATGGACAATAATTTATATCTTGTTTACTTCGATCTACGTGGTTTTTAGTCTGCATAAGTTTCAATTAAACGTGCCTGACCTTGANAAGATTAAATGATCTGAACATGAAAACGCTCCGTGTTATTTTTCACGAGATGTTAGTAAATTTATCAATTTAAGCAGTCTGGTTCACTTATTATTTGCTTTGAGACTTCAGAAAACATGCGTGACTCTAAGATCCAGTTCAAGCAACTTTCCCCCAATAGCCCGGATCTCAGTGATTGAAAATCTGTTCTCTTTTGAAGAGAGAGGTCAACTATTTTAGTGTCGTGCACCGCCAATATGCAATTACTGATGTAGGTGGAAGCGGTAGCTAACCGGTCTCATACATGCAACATGAGCGGTTATTGTTGGTGTCGGTGAGTTCTCCGAGCTGGAAGTGTAGTTCGCAGACGTTTCGTATCCAAGCAACACATCATCAGTGCGACTTCGGGCACTGATAATGTTGCCTAACTTGGCTAAGAAACGTCTGCAAACTACACTTCCAGCGCGGAGAACTCATCAACACGATCATCCGCACCCCCAGCTACAACCACTCCACATCATTTCAATGAACGGTTATTTCACAGAACTGTCTCGGTTCAACTTCTATAGGTTCTTTTCACTGGGGTGTGTCATCCATGTTACGCAATAGGNAGGCTTCCTCGACTTGTGATGCTTCTCGATGCAGATAGTCAACGTTCGTCAGACTAACAGGAACGAAAATTGTAACCATAAAACTCGGTCATTTTCGAGGGTATTAGGCTTTCTAATTCGGGATCTTAGAATCAGTGTAATCGATGGTTAGAGACACTGTTTGATATGACGTAGCGTCTGAAACCGGTTCACTGGTACTTATTCTCAATCTCTTTGCTACCTTAGTTTGTAATAATTCTCTAACTTCACATTGTCACTGCTGTCAGAGTTCTTATATTACTCCTTTGTGCAACTGGGTAGCCAAAGGACTTCGACCAAAACCTCCCTATGAAAGTGCTTGTAAATGGCCTGTATTGAATGAGGCTGATTTCTTGATAATTACATCTTTCCATAAGGTTGGATGCATGCGGTTTTCTCTATGATCTGTATGCTACAAACGATGATCTTGATTGTAGAAGCAGACACACGTACGAAAGTAATTCAATAACCCCGTGTGCATTGTAGAAACGAATAAGTCTTGGGTTCAAAATTCTCTGTTAATGACTTTCAACTTTACACTCTCCTGATTCTACAGAAAGTGATCGCATATTGTGATCACAGATCTCAAAATGTGTGTGTGTGTGTGTGTGCTTTCCCACAGTACAATTCACATCTTGATCAGACTAACTTCTGTGCTCAGTTACTAAGTTGGTAGGCCAAATGTGTGGTTGTTATTAACACAGAGTGGCGATTTACTCCGTTCCTGGATTTACGAAAAGACATTAGCGTTTCTTTGTTCTATTCTCACACTCCGATGATGTTTTCGATGCTGAGACTGAGGCCGATTTGTTTGCATCCTGGGGGGTGTCCAAAATGTAGTCTAAAAATTCGTGATAGTTCAACTTCCCGTCTCCATCCCGATCATATTCACGAACAAATGATTGCAGTTGTTTCACGCTGATTCCGTTCGAATCTCCGTTCTCTTGTAGCAGTTCATACAACTCGTCCATGGTGATATAACCATTCTTGTCCTTGTCCACTTTGTGTAAAATGTGATGCCAGGTTGTGTATCTGTGTGCACGGGAAGGACGGGGAGAAGTGACAAGGAGTGAAAAAAAAACTTGAAATATAAGGCAGAAAGCCAAGAAATAGGTATTTAGAAATCCAGGTTGCCTAAATTCCGATAACATCCCGTTAGATCCCAAAACGATGGATAGTCATGTTCATCTTCCAGAAATCAATTTGACTTCCCCACCCGGTGTTACCTGGTGCATTCCCACGTTCAGTATAGGGGAACACGATCACCAAGTTGTTGTTAAACTGTGAATAAGACGGACACGGTCTCTATGAGTAAGTGGCCGCGGAAGAGCAATGTCAATAATCGCGGACGTGGTGGATTTTCACTTGGCAACGTTTCTCCCAATAATGGAACACTAGAGTGTAGTAACGGCAACGTGACTTGACAATCTTTATCTCCTCACACCAATAAAACCATCACTCCTTATTCTAACACATCTATTAAGCAAGACTTTTCCTGGGCAGGTAGATGAACCAAAATATTTTTCATCTAGTAATGTGAACCAACTCGGCTTTCTAACAAATTTCAGTTACAGAATAAAGGGTAGAATGCTGGCCTCGAATAAAAAAACCGAATGATGCTGATGCCATCGCTTGCATTTCCATTCTCGAGAACCTTCACGAATCGCTGTGGTTCGTGAGGGCAACTTATTTTTGTCATCAGGAAAGTAGTGGAACGCGAAATTTATCTTCATTTGGTGTTTTAGTCAAATACACCTCACGATGCGGATCATTAGGTCTACGGGTGCATCGTTCGTGACCCATAATCATATGCGAAAACTTCACGTTTTCAAGCGAGACTCATTCACAAACGGGATAGAAGCATCAAGAAAAGCGCAAATTATTCGATACACCGATCAATTTGAGAACACTTCTACGTCATCGAACTAAATACGAGTATTTGATGAAGATGTCAACCTAATATTGGAGATCACAATCTATCATCACTCTTACACTGTGTGAAAACTCTCTGTCTACACTTGCTGTGCTGTGTGTGATATATATTCCCCGCTGGTAGTGAGTACATCCATGTATACATTGCCAGTCAGTGTAAATGTGGAATGAATGCTTCGCGGAGTGATCCATTCGCCACCGGCAGGTAAATCAAAGAACTCTTTGAAAAACAATGTGATTCTCGATTCTGAACTATGCCTGCGCTGCTGGTGTTGTCGGACACAAAAGCAAGTAGATATGGTGAGGACATTGAACACAACACATTAAACGGTTGTTATACGAAATTTTTCTCGATTAGTATGCTCAGAATGTTCTTTGCTGTCAAATTGTTTCCTTACTCGAGACGTTGTGTTTCATAAGATAGGTCTTTATAAGCCATAGACGCTCTATTAGGCAAAACCAATGCAAACGTCGAAGGTCACCAATTACATTCGGGCTTGGACAGAAGGAACTGGTAGGAGAACATGCTTATTGTTCAGAAACACGCCAAATCTACCATGTCAGAGGCAGACCAGTCACGAAGTTTAGTTATTTACAAAGGTTTAGTTTGTTACACCGATTTTCTACGGCTTTAGAAAACGGTAACAGCCGCCAAGTCTTCAGGGGGCTTAACACCCGCAGACAACTACCGTATAGACTTCCGAGTTAGCCTGACCTTGTCATGGTAAAGCAACCACCATGTGTCCGATCAATAGGCATATACGCACTTAGCTCACAGTTACTTGTGACTAGTAGTGTGGGATAATTGATAGTGATTGATTTGAATTGACTGTCCTTTGGACTTCACCTTCCTCAGTTCATCGATTGAACCATACACTCGGAAGCACTAAACTCGTGTTTCTCCCTTATTAGAGCTCATCAGTAGTGCATATCCACCGTCCCGTCCGGGATTTGAACTCCTGGCGCATCGCAGGGAAGGCGTGTGCGTAACCAGTGTGCCAACCAGATCATACCATGGCTGAGCCGAATTGCCAATTCATGTTTGTTCAGGTGTCGTCTTCAGTGATTGTCAGTCAGTTCCGACAGCAACGAAGGGAGACGCAGATGACAATCCGCTAATTCCAATTAAAAGTCAGGACTTCCATGCTCGTTAAGGGCTGATTTGCCAACGAACCTACAAGGATCGAGTCATGTCATGGTTCTGATAGAAGGTGCACATGATGCTTTGTTCAGAACTGAAGAGACAACAAGAAACAGCTGGATTCAACCTGTTCTGTGATGAGTCATGTTATTGCTCTGCAGCAATGTCCAAAGAGAATGGGGTTTTGCATGGACTGTAGAGGTATTGATCAAACTCGTGTTGCACGAGTTTGATCCTGATTTTTACCACATTTGTTTCTCTCAATGCTTCGTTTTTCCAGCCTCATTCACGTTATTCTCATCGTTATTCTAGGAACAAACCATTGGAACATTTTTCAGATTGATCAATCGCCTAAAAATCTGTTTATCCTCCGGGTTTTAATTCTCAGTTAGCTTATTTGGTTGAGAAGCACATAGCGTCACAATCCCGGTAACTCTCCAGTCCGCCATTTCTGTGGCTCACATCCCATCCTCGTCAACAAACTTTGATGGTGGTAAGCAGCCTCGGTATCGCTCGGTGCAACACCATTTTTATCCAGAACAAGCAGCAACAAGTTTGAGTAGTTGAAAACAGAAACCACTATAAGAACATTGCACGATTTATGTCCTGGACGATTTCATCCCATCTCAACTGGTGCAACTACTGCAGACAAACACAATGTTTATATAGAATTTGGGATCGGATAACAAGACTTGTTCGTCACGTTGCCTTTGCCTTGGTGATGCTTCTCCTCATGTGCAAGTTTTTATTTTGTAATCTATTCCCAAACCCTGTATAACAATTGTATTTATCTACAGTAGGCACCAGTTGAGATGCAGTGAAATCGTCCAGAACATAAATCGTGCAATGATTGTCTTTGGCTTCTCTTTTCAAATTTATCACGGGAATAGCTTGTTTGAGTTTGAGTATTGATGACTCTCGGCTATGTGTCATTGTCAAACTGACTCCCTTGGATGCAAGGAAGAGTACTGTATTGCAAAACACTACATTGCATATCTCACCGGTCCAAGAACCTTAATTTAGAAGCATAATGTATGATGTTTACTTCGCTGCATCTGTAAACTTGCATACTGCGGTCAAGATGACTTTTATAGTCGATGGGATAACAACTGTAAAACAAAGACAAGATTGCAAATTTCAAAGGATAACACGAAATAGCGACAAGAAGCGAACGAAAGAGGTTAATGCTAATTCGGCCAACCAGTCACACTGTTTACACAGATCGGGTTTGTGATTAGAAATCGCGAGAGCCTCTGATAATTTCATGTCTGATGTGTTTTAAATGACTTTAAATGATTGGACGGAAATGACAGTTTTTTTTGCTCAAATGGATGTTGCGTAATCGAATGTCCGAGACTTTTAAGCCCAGTCCATCTCTTGGCTTCTATCTACAAATTAATGACAGGAAAACAGTCTTTTCTTTCTTGAATTTTTTTGTTTTACCGAGCCGTAAATACGTAGAATTTTGAATCGCTTCAGCTTTTTAATTGAGGAGTTTTGAATCAGAATTTCCCTGATAACTCACGTTTTTTGCACGTGAGGTACTTTGTGTAATGCCCGACGAAATTCTTCAAATGTGATTTTTCCATCACGATCCGCATCGAACGCGCGTAAGAACCGCTAGGCCGAATAGCAAGTGATCAATTATCAACTGATTCTGAGTTGAACATACCGAGATGAAAAAGTCATCGAAATTGTTGCTTCGTAAATAATCTCGTAGTTCGTCACAATCAATTACACCGGATTTGTCATGATCGATTGTGTAAAACATCTGAGAGCGAAAAGGAGACACAGGTTATGTTTTATCAGTAGCGCAGTGGTCAAAATGTTTGAGCGAATAAATTTCAAAGTATATATAAATTATTTCACCTGTTTACTTTCAAACATTATCCGATAATTTTCTGAGCAGAACAGACAAATATCGAAAAAGGACTTCGTGATCTCCAGCATTTTGTACGTCTGATTCACATTTACAAATCAACGTCTTACTACTCATGAGTAGTAATATGAGATATGAGTAATATACATATGTGAACCGGCGTTTCACCGTGCTGAAGCATATTCCCGAGAGGAATGCGGCTATCTTGCAGATGTTTAATAAACCAGAACGGACTGAAGAAAAAACTCACTTGTGGGAGTTCACTGTCCCTTTCTGCATTACTGTCGGATCTGAAATTGGTTCTCATGGAAGATTATATGCGAGCAAACTCGATTCGGGGATTTCGGTCACACAATGAATGAGCTAGTTAGGGAATTACAAACACATGCTTTCGTGTGAAACGTAAGGAGTTCAAGATAAACAGCACTAATACACCCTTGTGAGAGCGGAACTTGAGTTCGGTGCTTCCTGCTTGCACCGGTAAATTCAGTTTTGTGTACGAAAATGAATTTTGAAAGATGACCTGTGAAAACTAATAACTGTACGTGTTTATCAAGCGAGTGCACTAATAACGATAATATAAATACTTTGAAGAATAGTCTAGTTCCGGATCAACGACTGCCCTCCTCTCGACACTCGAATACAATAATATAAATATTCCCAATATTGATGGTAAAATTTTAGTTGAAACTAAACTTGAAGCATCGCGGGTAAACTGTCAGCTCACATACAGAAGTCTCAGTTGGCATTTGCCAACTTGAGAAATCTGTGGCGCCGTCGTGACATCCAACTGTCTGCAAAGGGTCGAGTGTATGCCGCGGCAGTTCGGTCAGTTCTGCTGTACGGCGCAGAAACTTGACCATTAAGGAAACAGGATAAAGATAGACAGTCGGTATTTGAACACCGCTGCCTATGCAGCATTACACGAATCTGGTGGGGCAGCCGGACAGGCAATACTGAGGTTAGACGTGGAGTTTTAGGTAATCTCGGTCGCCCATTGAAGGAAGTTGTCGACCATCATAGATTACGCTTGTCACCAAATAGGTTGCCGCGGCGCGTAATATTAGCCGAGACAGGTAGTGAGTGGATAAAAAATCAAGGGTGGTCAATCTAAGACATGGCACGAGGGTATGAAAACCCTAACCAGGGGACTGGGACACATAGGTTGGGCTCCCTGACTGGGGATTTCCGGATTTACCACATGGCGCACCGGTCCACAACTGATTCTCCTGCGGTGATTCTCTATCAACATTTAAACAGCATCGGGTTCACAACTTATCCGCCTCCTATGCCGGCCCGACAATCACACCACCGATCGGGTTAATTTATCGATCGGTCGGATAGTTCAGGGACAACAAGGGATCTGGTGCTTACCCAGCTGACCCGAGCGAGAAAAACCACAGCTTGTTTGCAACCGAGAGTCTTAGACAGGTCGAATGAAATTCGACTGTACAGCAGGCGTGCCTTCACCACACGGATGGACTGTACGTGATAACAACAGCATCACAAAAAGTACAAGACAATGTGGAACGATGGAGCAATCGCACTATCGTACTATCGATATATCAACATGACATCTTAAATTGATATGCGGACATCATACATTAGAAAATATACTTCGTTTGTTGTGCTAGATTCATTTGTCCCTTTCCGTGATCTCTCACGAAAAAGCACGAGTCGATAGAATAGAAAAAAAGTGGACTGTTTTTGCCTGTTTATGGGGGAAGTTGGATCTTCATTAAGGAGAATTACTTCCAAGCCCAGTTGTTTATGTTCATCGTTGATTCGTGTTGTGGTCGAATTCGGAACAGTTCCAGGTATGAAAAAAGATCGTATGATGCAACCTTATTCCACTGTTTTGCAAGGTTTTACTCGGATTGAAATTTGAAGCACACTAATGTTTCATCAAGACTCCGACTAAAAGAATAAACGATTCGTGGATATGCGTTTGAGAGCATTCCAGTTGATGCACATTCTGACGATACATCATTGATGTCGGCGTGTTTCACCTCAAATTTGAAAGCATGTCCACTGAGGTGTAGCCTGAGGGACAGATTTAGCCGGGAACAATATAGATGACTTGAGTTGCGTGGTACTTGATACATCAAAATCAAGTTTCCTAGAATTCGACTTTACTGAGTGGATGGAATACATCCGTACGGGTCACCAAATCCTTGACCATCTTGGAAACTAACTTTTGTGGACATTCCACACATTTGCAAGTCAAGTTGTCCCAATATCATATCAAGATGTCCGGGAATTATTTCAAGTTGACCGACCATTATTTCAAATTGTCTGGCCATTATTTCAAGTTGTTCCAATATCGTTTCAAGATGTCCTCGGATTATTTCAAGCTGTCGCATTGACCTCACCGGTGCTGACAAGCCTCATGGCGATCTCTGAATGACCACAATGCAGCACCGATTTCTTTACATCCCGTTGAAGTGCGAGGGACGATTGTGGGACGGGTTTCGGTCACACACCTCGATTCCCCTGAGATACATATCGGTTATTTATCTTGCTAGTACGCGTACGGCTCTGTGTATGTCCCCCTCCGCTGATACCCATGAATCATGGGCGATCAACGTTTGAGCCTAACTGCTATCGCACGATGCAGCAATAGAATTCATAAGCTACACCTCAAGCAGCTGCACTGGGACACCAATAGACCATACGCGACCACACATCGGAATTGACCAGATTCACATCCAGTTTGTTCGACACTTTCAGGTCATAATCCATCTCTGTGACACCACCACAGGAGCACCTTCAAGCACTGGATAATCAAAATGACCATTTTGGTCATATCTGCGGAACAGAATAAGGTATCTCTATCAAATTAACTGCAATAGAAATAATGTAACGAGGGCTGTCGAAAGATGCCATAATTTTTTCGTAAGAGTAAGGGGGTTTTACAAGAAAATACAAGTTTAAAAATCGGAATGTTTCCAAAATGCACTTTTCGGATTATGGGCTCTGAATTCGATAATCTTTATTGCTGAAATCATGTAGTATTACTTAAACACCTCCTTCATACAAATTAAACCGGGTGAATTTAGGTTAACGTATGACATTCACAAGTAATAGGTGCAAACTGTCTTCGAATAATCTTAATGCTATTGTCGCATTTCTCGATTCAGTTTCACCATGGGAACACCACCGTGGTCGTTCTTAGAATAGGGATTACCGAAGCCACCACCAATCAGAAATTGTGACAATGTTCGATAAGTCAGTAAGTATTAGATCAGAACACCTGAACCACAACGCGGTATTTTGGGGTTCTTGCAGTCAACCCAGGGGAAACGGTGGAGGTACAGTATCCGTTGATGAATATCACCCGTTGGCAAACAAAGCATGAAACAACCCATGCACCTGACGTAATATTACCTAGGCTCACGGATCTGAAAAGGGGGAAGAAATTTTCCCGCGCAAAATTTTGTGAAGCAGGTCCAAAGGAGAGAAGACTTTTGGACCTACGTCAATGTCTTGGATAAGCATGCAGGCCACCAGAGAAAAAATTAACCAAGCTCTAACTTATGGCTACTGCCCGTAAATAGCTAGAAGTGCTCGATAATGATGAATGGTTCACAGAATCCAGTTATCGAATATTACTTCACCACAGTGAGAACCCTCACTCCTCATTAACTGTCTCTTCGTTTTGTATTACTGTATTATACATGACGTGTGCAGCGACTGTGTCCATATCTCAGTCAAAAATATGTTCACCGGTACAGTGAGATAAAAAACGAAAAGAAAATAATATACAACAATGATAAACTTAATAGGCGTTCAGCTTTGTCAGTTTAAAATTAGTTCTTTACGGATTCTCACCGTGTCAGCGAAAATACGAGCCAAATAGGAAAGCGTTGAGTTACGATAAATGTTTATGCGGGAGGGCAAACAGCGTGGGAACGGTAAGCAGATAAATCGGGAATGAGTGGATGACTGGGGTCACTGAGTGTCTTTTGAGTAAAGTGATATGCGAATCACAATTTTGTGATCAGATTGTTTAAAGGAATAAGAGAAACACGGCTGATAATCACCAAACCGCTACATAGAGTAATGAAATCATTTTTAAGTAGTCGAGGGACAATAACGGGCAAACAATAAAGTATGATAGGAAAAATGCATTGATAAACAAAGGAACACAGTTTCATGCCTGACGCGAAATTGTCGTAACTTGCGTCTTTGAAAAGCTAATCGACGCAGTCTACTAACAGAAGCAAGCACATAAGAAGGGGGTATTCGGATCGGGAAAGACTAAAAATGCATTCAAAGCATTTAGAAGTATTCAGTCGGAGGCCGGAATTAATTTATATCCCGTGTAATCTCTCTTTCTGAGGGAGGATTCGCGTTGACTGGTAACAATGACTCACATGAATCAAAAGTTAGTAATTGTGATGTTCTTAGAGGCCTGTTAAAATTTACGCTTTGAAATGTCGTACTCATCGTTGCAGACGGTGTTACTAAATATGAATCAGTGTATATTGAGCTCCCTAATCGACTCGCGCTTGGTCTCGTGAACTTCTGGGGTTCTTACTGAGATGGCGTTTAGGAGATTTGCGTGTGGTG
>UZAN01046587.1:0-16748 GCA_900618425.1 Echinostoma caproni
ATATATATATATGCATGTATATACCTTGACGGAGGTGAATCGGTTAACGGAGTACTTTCACAGAGAATCATTATAATCAATCACCAGGGTCTTGCTTTATATATGTACTAAGTAGCAATTAACCATCTCCATTTGTCGGCTTTAAACGCATGTTTTTATTGTGTTATGGGCCAACCACAGAACCGAAAATCGATTTGGAGTTTCATACAATAAAAGAAGAACATCGTCTTGATAAATTTCCACATTTTCATTTGAGTATGAAACTCCTGTTTACAAAGTACATTCCAACAGTATTGGCAATAGAGCTATTTTCTTCCACAAATTGCACAAGAACTCTATGGTTATTACTACAAACACGAATAACATGTTTGGCCGATTCATATAACTTAAACAGAAAATCCTCATGGACATGTTTGAAAAATAACGATAATGTGTTGATAGATCAAAATAAGATAGAATGTCACCTCGGCTGGTGATGAAACGTTTGCAAACAAATTGCCAAGCTCGGCGAACAGGCGAAATGGAAAAAGATAGAATCACTCTGTATACTGATACACTATAGTTATTATTCGTGTTAGTTCCTTCTACTAGACTTAAAGAATCTTAATTTATTTTTTTTGAAAGACAGAGGATAAGAGAACTAATAAATCAGCTGATAACGATCAACCGTGCAAGCCTTGAAACCTAAATTTCTGGCCAATGCGTTAGCATATGCAGCTCAATTTCACGAACCACAACATCCAGTAAGGGAAAAAGCTTTTTACATCTGTGTCATCTCTAGGCGAAACGTCACAGCCTATGGCTCCAATAAACGTATCTCGACACTTTTGTCTTGATAAAATTAATTTATTATTCTTCATAACCATGATATATTTTCCTATTTTACTAATTTTGTCAACCAGATGCTTTCGCATGCCATTTGCAAATGAGCGGGCAAAAATGTAGGCTGCATTGTGACCAAGCGCGATGTTTGTGTTTGATTCCAAGCGAAATCGATGAATACTTGAAAAGAGTAGAATTTGTCCAGTCTCCCCAACTTCTTAGTTTAGGTGTGTTATCTTATGATCAACGGACAATACTTCTACTCGTTATCCCTATTAATCTGTTAAAGAATAAACCTTAAAATTCACATGAATATTCACAATTGGTGATTGAAATCTCGTCCAGGAATCAATGGTCATCATAATATATATTTGCTGTATTATGATGATTATAAAAGATAAGGGTTGCCACAAATGAGAGGTAAAGTTTGCAAATTAGGATCCCCCCACTTAACTGGGTTGAAAATTAATTAACTTTCAAGACCCGTTTATTCTAACAGCACCCCCAAAACGTTCTTAAGTCAAAAGGATTTTTTGCATTATAAGTCACAATGCAATCGTTGATTCTTTTCATTTGATGATGAGATAATCGCCCTCACCATGGTTTCCTTAGGGGAGAAAGGACTATTGCCCCAAATCATTTTGTCAGTTTCGCTTTTATGAACTAATCTAAAACCTTTTCTTATCAGTTTCCTCACAATATAGCATTTTAAGCCTGAATTCACATGAAACCGTGGACTCAGAATGAGGACCACTGTATATTTAAATACCTTCACGGTGTAAATTACACAATCCATGGAACAACAATGTAATTGGCTGTAATGCACTTTTTTAAAACAAGAAGATTTCATTAATAACTGAAATGGGGAAGCTAGCACGCTCACAAAAATGATCTTCACTGTATAATATTCGGAGGAATGCTTGTCTTCTTTATGTTTATTGTTGAAGACTGTGATAATCGCACAAACATTAAATTTCCTCTAAAGAAAATATTGAAAAAATGTTCTTATAAATACAAATAAAGGTCAAGACTCGCATAGGTTCTTTCACAGTACATCATCGGTGCTAAAAGTTAATCAGTTACCGAAATTCACAGAAATGATGATATTATACCTGGCATCAAAATTGTAACTTGTATGAGGGAAATCAAGGTAACGAACATCCTAAATATTTTAGCCATCTGCTTCTTTACTTCATATTCATGATACAAGTGGGAAATGTTTTTGCAAACACTTGAACGCATCGTCCAAGAATAAATGAATGTGATGAAATGGTTGCGTTTCAAAAATGACCTTTCAAACCAAGTGAAATCATACAAACCCTTTTTCTGCAGATCAACTCCGCGCAGCCATCTTTCTTTCAACCTCTTTATTTTTAAATGACAATAAATAAAATTTTAAAAAAATAAATAATAACTACAGTATCATTGATAGGATCCTAAATTGTACTTCACTTGAATGTAAAACTCCTGCACCTGACAACAAACAAGAAAATGTACAAGGGTCCATACTCTAATGTCCCCTCTCTGTCAGTTTACCACGTGTGTGCGACTTACGTGGTTCGATAAATCAAAGCACTTCAAAATTGGGTTTGTTCGGATTATGGATAAATCCATGTGACGAAGAGTTAGTCTTAAAGAACCAATCAGCTGTACTCACCAAGACGCTTATCAGTTCAATCCTTTACCCATAAAAACACTAATGAGCTTCAAATAACTTTTTATTTGATCACTGTAAACTTCAAGATAGAGTGTGACAACATTTCGAGACTCACAAAGCACTTTCGCGAATTGGCAGAAAGGTATTGAAATGGCAACTTTGTTCTTTGAGCTTACTACTACTATTTACTAGCACGCAATCTTTACCAAACCGTAGTTAATTTTCCCAAGGAGTGTATTCACATGTTATTATTGGATCAAATTTGGTTGCGACGAAAACAAATACCACGATCAATTTATTATATGCATCGAATTTCAGCATATCAGTAAGCTCCATATCACTTAAGAATTTTGTATGTAACATGCAAAATCAATGACAAATTTGACCACTGAAAATCACTGAAAGTAGATATTGTTATTATTTCTGTCGCATATAGGCCGATGTTATTCTCATCCATTATGAGACCAGTTCGATTCTATGCAACATAATAGGTATGTATCCAGGTCGCTTGTAAATCTAATTCAGGTTTATCTTAGGATTAACTGACAAGCTGCATTAAAATTTGATCTAAAAATATTTGCTGCCCGTTACAGCTCCGACCAAATTATGTTATTGAAAAATAACTTAATTTTGGCTATTCCTAAGGATGGATAACTTTATACGATTTGTACATCTCGATTCGTAGGTTGAAAACTCTGAGTGCCAACGTATCAGCATTCAAATTCCAAATTTACTACGTATGCCCAAGAGTGGAAGTTGAGAACAATAGTTCGGTTAAACCCATTTTCTTTGAAAATATTGTGGTTCACGACGAATAAAAGTAAAATTCAAGTAATCTCTGGATAGGATGTGTTTTGAAAGGAGACAAACATCCTTTACCGCTGAATCCTGCGTTTCAAAGAAATGCTTTGAATTTTACGAGTTTGTTAAATTAGGCGGATATTTCAAAGAAAATTCATACAAAGGTTTTTTTTATTCATTGTCCATAACAATTAAAAATGCTCATGGTCTGGTTTACGTTTTTTAAAAACAAATTGTTACCAGTCGTGTGTTATTGAAACATGCAAAGATTTCGAATGGAATCAAAGGCGTATGAGGCTCTGGTGCATTCGGGTTTGTGGTTAGATTTCTCGCTTACAAGAACGACCTGTTGGTGTTTTATAATCGTAGAGTCTGAACTCGGCTCCACATCTGATCGCAAACGAATGGTGCCGCAGTAGGAGCAATAGTTTGCTGACACCGACACATAGCGTTTCCCGCACTCGTGACAAAAATTCATCTCTTCATTATGAAAACTTGGAACTAGTTTTGAGCCATTCCGCGGGTCGTCCATCGGTTTGCAGTTCTTCTCTATTGTATTTTGTGATTTTTTCTTCTTAAACGGTGCTGAAACTAACGGAAAGTGTTTGACGCAGAATTCAGTTTCTTTCGGTTGAAATACTGCTTTAGCAATTAACATTGACGCAGGTGCACCGGTTGGGTAGGCTGAGGGAATGTAATGTAGTCTTTCATGATCGGATACAGCAGTACTGGGAAAAGAAAAAACAGCCAAACATTGAATCCTTCAATGCGAACTGGCACATATTAACCAACCCGTAGACGCCTGGTGAAATGAGACGGTAATTTAAAAGATTGCAATTTAAAACTCAGCACTTTTGTGAAGAAGATGACCGAATAATATTAATAATAATAATAATAATAATAATAATAATAATAATAATAATATTAATAATAATAAATAGCAAAATGTGCAATTAACTCACGGTCAAAGCAATCTTTTGGTAAAATATGATTTTCAAATTAGACTACTGACTATCATTAAGTAACCTAAACTTGTGTAGGAATCTTTCTGTTTGCACAAATTCTCAAGCACTTCACATGTAAATCTAATTGTCTGTTATCCGTGAATATTCACGAGCTATCTAAGCGGAGTAGAAGGAATAGAAAAAATGAATAATGTTGCGTAAGACTGAAACTATGTGCATTCTTTTAAACGTGGTTTAGTCACAAGAGTGCGATGCAGGAAAATACATCGATGCTTTAAGATGAAAATGATTTTATAGGGTTGCTACAAACCTCGGGCGTAGATGCAGTCAATCAAGAGCTGAAATAAAAGGTAGAGATAGTGATTGAACACACGTTTTTGCTTGCGAATTTTTAGAGTTACCTTACAGATTATAAACAGCTTCTGGAGTTCCTTGTATTGATATTTTATGAAATATAGTTAACTTCATAAAGCATGTCGAAATCGTCGCCCACTTTGAATGGTATGTACGAGTACATTATTCTCCTGGGAATACCACGTTAGTACCATTCTGCAACTAACAATAATGCTTTTGTTCTAGTTTTATGGGCTGACCGGCAGCATCGCAAAAGGATAAACAATTCTCACTAGCTTTTGCTGAAATTATTGCAAGTTTATCACTAAAGGACCACACTTCCCGAAAATTACCCGCTCCCATCATTCATCTGTTTGAAGTCAGATGACAAACTTCTTCACATCAAATTGTCTATTTTATTTTGTGTGAAGAACAGTGTACAGTTCGAACGCAAATGCAAGCATATATGCTTGAACAATTTATACAAAATAGAAACACAAAATTACACTTTTTTCTGACCAAAGACAACAATACGCAAATAAAGCACGTAATCCAGGACCTACCTCAAATTCACGGAATTCGGTGGTCCCCGAACAGATTCTGTACGCTCCGCCTCCGTTGTTTGTACCAGTTTGACCACTTGTGACTCATTCTCCCCAGCCAGTTTTATATCTGTCATTTTTATTCCACATTTGGACGTAGACTTATCAAAAGCAGGAATCACGTAGAATCCCTCGATTTCTTTTAGATCAGCATCTGGCTCAGTAGTGGCGGTAATCAGCTCATCAGATTTGCCAACAAGATGATTGGATATATCGGTTTCAGCTAAACTATCACTGACCAACTCAAAAAGAGATCCAATAATTATTATTATGACCTAGATAATATGGGGATTTGGCAATATCAAGTCGTTCCACTCAGTAACAAAAACCAAGGAAGATTGTTCATTGAATGTTATCGTAATTACCGTCCAAAATGCTAAAGATGCCAGCATTTTATTATAAAGATCAGACAAATATTGGGCAACCTTTCGTATGTTAGTTCGTGTGAAGTTTCCCAGAATTATTTTGAACGGTTTGTTAAAAAAAGTGAATAGAATAAGACAGAATTAGTAGCGCTAAGGCGAAAGACAAANNATATGGTTCCTATGGATGCCAAAATACTGCAGTCAACTGAATCGATGCATTTCACTTGAACTTGAATACCGTTACGCCTAAACAGATGGGCTAATAAATGATTTATTTTATGTGAGTAATGAAGGACTTCATTCAAGTTCAAAGAGGAAATGCGTCAGGTTGTGATTGTTTCCAATCGAGTCATAACCCCTGAGGCTAATGCTGAGATGAACGAGGTCTGTGGCCCGTAACAAACTCGCGTGCTAGCATGCTTGCGCTCTGTCTCGGGGATCCCGGGTTCGATGTCCAGTTGAATCGATGNATCGATGCATTCGCACTGTTGATGAGACCCTACCAGATTAAAATAGCAGTACAGTCCGTCCTACCTTTTAAGTCCACGCTTAATTTACTCTACACACGACGAATTTCCCCTTTGAAATTGAATCAAATACTCACATGAAATAATAGCATAACCCTCTAAATCAAACTGACAGCTGATCAACCGATCAATGACAAATTGGCAAAAACGCCTACTTTAAAAATGAGTCAAATACTCCTTATCGCAACCAGGATCAAAATAATAATAAGTTCATTTTTCTGAAAGAATTAAAAATCGCTCATTATGCGCATAAAACAGTTTTCGTTTCACAGGGAAAAAAGGAATGTAATCGAACGAGAACAGTAGCTGGAGAAAGTTACTAATGGTATCCCACAGTTCTCTCCCACATTTTAAAGCAAAAACCCAAAGCATTTTATCTACCTCAGCTGTAAACTAAATATAATTTAACAGACCTAATATGACAATTCAGTGTTTCACCTCAGAAGGTTAATTTTATCGAAAAACAAAACTTTCGTGGATTGATGTTGATAAAGGTTTGTGCCACAATTAGATTGCAAACAAAATATCGTTCACACTCAGATAGACTTATAAAATGCTAAATGAAAAGAATTAATTTTTCCGGAACCAGTTGGAAACTTCACAATATAGATTAACAGCCTGTGTATCATGAATACTAGACAAATCCAATTAGCTATCAAAAACCTGACTGCCCTCAAAAACGCTTCCTAAAACAATAGCGGAAAGTGAGTGAATTCGCGTACTCCGTGCGTACAGCACACTCCAGCTTCTGTCACATTTATCTGAGCCACTTTCTCCACAGTGCCTTGTCTCTTCAAACCGAGTTCCATATGTGATTCCCAACATGAAGATAAATTTGACGCTTGTGATCGATTATGTGAAACCGGGATTCGAGTCAGTTGTGCTTCGCTCAGCTCTTGACTTCGATCCAATGTACGACAGATGAAATAATCTGGAGAATATTCTCTATCAGAAAGGTTATTCCTTTGCAACGTGTGATGCAAACCGGTACGACAGGAGCTGTGGCAACAACGATCGCCCTGATTACGGCAGCAAAACCTCGGTATGGAGTGATTCTTCCGCGATTTAGCCGGGATTTCGAAATCCCGTCTGGGGATCGCGTTGGTGTATGTCCCGCTAAAGTCAAAGGCCTCAACACATTCCGGTTGTCCAGAAGGCGGATAATTTTCTTTAACAAATGTGGTCTTGGCTCTTTTCTGCATTGAATTATCAACTGCCTCGAGAGGATCACGTTTCTCCTTCATCGGGAGCGTACAGGCATAATTCACACAATCCCGATCAGAATACTCCACTGAATCGGATTTCATGCTGCAGCTTGCCGTATGTTCTCCATGTTGATTGGGGCCGATGACAGAGCGATGGACAAAAGATGACACCGTTGGAGACCATGGGTAGTGCTTCTGGTATTGGTTCCCTCGTTGATTTGGGTGTTGATTCTCAATAGTCGCAATTCTATCTTCAAGTGGAGAACTCACGAAAGAAATAGTTGATAGGGATGACTCAGTGGATGGCGAAGAACAATTGAATGAGCTTGAGACATCTGGTTCAGGTTCCTCTGCAGAAGACACATGCGCAGGAATGTCTCCACTACGAAATTGAGATACTTGAGGGGTTGTGCTGTAATCTATAGAGTAATGTTAAAAATGGTCAAGTAACGTTTGATATAGTAGTCAATCCCTCAAATTCAAAATTAGGCTCAAAACGCATTAGACTGAAACTACCAGATTTACCTTGTCAATGACAGTTGATTAATAGGTAAATATAATTTCAAACATGACGGTACCATGATGACGATTTGGTATTTCTTAGTGAAAACCGTTTCTCATTCCAATATCTTATAACATAGGATGGATATATATATATATAACTGACTTTCTAACTAGCATGGTGCCAGGACAACAACAATAGGAGCAGAAGATGGGTGGAGTGGGGCACTAAACGGATCAAAACAGAAATCAAGCAATTACGGTGGATTAAGATAACAACAGAAACAATTTTTTGTTTGCTCTTCTGTGCACATTTTGAAACTTTTGTTATTTTATCATTTGTGTGATTTTAAGATAATAGCCCCACTCTTCACAATAATTCCGAGAAAAATGTTGTGCAGGTGTATAAACATGCATGCATACATCGGAGTTTTACCATAATTCATTATGGCTTTTACACGCAAGACAGTCTAAATTTCGCATACCTATCGTCAAATTCAAATACAATGTGGCAGAATACAAGAAATGTTGGGTTACGCATGTCACAACAAGCGAACTGCATATACATATAAAGTGGGTGAACTGATGGTTGTTTAGGCAGGGGAAGTTTCTAGGATAATTAGTCAGCATCCAATTACTGACTTACTTTTAAGGATCAATGTTTACCCTAAACTGCTTGAGTGAAAGTCCCCAAAAGCAGATGCAATTCCTTGTTGTTCCAACAAAACGACGTTTTGTAGGGTTTTCACTAAGTTTATAAGTTAAATCATCACTTGACTCTTGTATCCCGTACTGTCGAGCTATAAACAAATAACATTTTCCAGACCAATAGTTTATCCTTTTGAAACGTCAGTAGCCAAACCTTAAGCAATCTAGTCCACGGTGCTCTTTCGGATCATTACATCTTTATTCTATTGTTAGTTGTAACAAATATTTTTATAACTACCAAGAACTTACTGGAAAATGCTATTATGATAATCTTTCCAACAAATGCCTTCAAAAACCAAGGCTTCCTGCAAATGACATTTATGATAAACATCACACAATTTAAACTAGGTTCCTATTCTCTTATAAAAACTGATATAAGTTTAGTACCTGGTAATGTTGGTGCTGTTTCAGATGCCTGCAGCAATTGATTGCAGTTGCTTGACTGGGGAGCCACGTCCCACGGACTACTGTTCCCGCTACTGGATGGCGGACAGGTCCAGGATTGCCCAAAACCGAACGTATCGTCTATCTCACTCAACCCGGTAATTAGCGAACAGGCTTCTTGTATCGAGACCGAAGAGGTGGGGGATGGATACGGAGTGATTGATGTCGATACATTGGAGATATTATGTTCTGACAGATAGGATGTAGACCATGTATCCAAGTCGTCTATACGATGAACAGTCCGATACTTACAACAGAAATGGAGAAAAAAAGAAATCAACGCATTTCAGTAACAGAAAAAATAAAATGGAAAAAAATCCGTGCCCGGAACATGGAGTCTAGGTTTAACTGCGGCCGCTAAATCTAGAGCTCGGAATAAAGGAAGGTAAGTATTTGTATCGTTCATGCATAGAAAGCTTCAGTTCATTTATTAAATTTAAACAGACTACCGTTTGGATGCATTTAGAAATTTTAACTGTCAGCAGTTTTCTCAATGCCTAACTAAGTACAGTATATTTTTGGATTCAGACTAGTAGTGTCATTTTTGAGAAATAAAACTTAATATACACATACAGCTAGGAAAAGAGCATAAAACTGGAAAAATCAGTGAAAAAACGTTAAATGAGTACAACCCAAAGGACTACCGCAAGTTAATATACAAATGAAGACATCGAACGACTGCGTAGTATTGGTTTAGTAATTGTCAAAACATAAGCAACGGTATATTGCAACAAAAGTCATTCACATAAGTGAGTATTTAAAGGATTAGTTAGACAACAGATCATTTCAAAATTCTTGTAATTTACTGTCGTTATTGAATTATAATAAATCCTATATTTTTCGAACGACATGCTATTCTTACTTTCAGACCTATAACTCTTCCAACCCTGAATAATTTGTTATTTCTAAGAGGCACCGGTTTTGGGTGCTGTCTTTGCAACCGGTCTAACGTCAGAAGAACCTTCAACCATTGCTCTCAAATGATCTGAGCCATCAGAACTACCGCAGTACTTGTAAAATTAGCACATACCTTCATCCTAGATTTGAAACGGCTTAATGCCTCTTCTCTTCGCTTCTTCTCATCACCAGTGATTGGCATGCGACGACTGACTTCTTCACAATGTACAACGTGTTTGTTAATGGCAGCCTCACTAAACGAGCGTCCGCAGTATCTACATGGTTTCAAATCTACCAAAACGGAAAAAAACAAGTAAAATTCACTTTCAAAGACAATTTCTATATATTTCGATTCGTAATCCATCCAAGTGAGTAAAGATTACGAAGCATTTCGGGCCATTAGTAAGCAAATTCTCTCTCCTGTAAAAAAAGTATCGAGGCCGGACTTTACAGTGTGTTTACTGTAGTGTTTATCAAGAAAATACATGAGAAAGTAAGTTGTATTGTTTCATTAAGACAAAACAGTGATCTCTTGAGTGCAATAGCATACTTAACAATCAAGCTCGTTTCAATACTTCAAAATCAGCTGTGCAAAACAGTCTTATTTGTTAGATCTTAGTTAAATTTGGTATTATTCAGCCTATTTNCTATTTTGAAGAACCAAGGATAAGCTTCCCCGTTTTAGATCCGTATCTATTACAACGAACACGGTGCAAACTTTCTTCATTAAGTTTTAGTTTTCACAACCATTAACGATACATTTTCATGTGTTGATTTCGGCTACTCCCTTTCGGCTGCCCAGTTGAATGAAGGGGCAGATGGAAGATTGGAATGCTGTGAGCGGAGTCAAACTGAAGATGGAGAATTTATTAAGATTTGGGTTGCAAGAACAATGAGTAGATGCTCGAGCGCTACTGTTTGCGACACCCAGCCATATCACTCAATATCTCTGACCGCAGGTTACCATGATCTCGGGGTCCCCATTCAAGAAGCCTGACAGCATGGTCAGATTCGAACGACGTTCGGAGTCTATCAAAAATTCGATGCACCAAGTGATACGTTTTATATAAGTTGTAATTGGGAAAACACAGCGATATCTGCACGGGTGAAAATAAGCCGACGTTTTTATTACTGCGGGTAACTTAAAAGGCAATTAAAAGGTAATTTTCACCCCTACCGACATCGCTGTGTCTTCACAATTACACCCTATGTAAAACCTAACGGCATCAATGTGACCCAGTCTCCTGATTAGGGTTTCATATCCTCATATCAGGTTCTAGTTTGACCGCCCTTGAAAATTTTCCAACCGCTTCCTGCTTCGGCAAGCATCGCGCGCCGTGATAACCTATGTGGTGGTATGCGCAACACATGTTCAAACCGTCGTGGTCTGTGGAGGTCGACCACTTGTTCTAGTGGACGACCGCGATTACCGGAACCTCTGCGCCCATTCTCAGCATTGCTTATCTGGTTTCCCCATCAGGCTCGTGAAATGCAGCTTGGACAGTGGCGCTCTAACATCGGCAATCTCCTTTTATCCTATACCCATAATGGTCCAATATCTGCACCGTACAGCAAGACTGATCAAAGTGCCGCAGCATACACTTGACCCTTGCCAGACAGCCAGATGTCGCGACGGTGCTACAGATGTCTCAAGTTAGCAAATGTCAATGGCGCCTTCGTAAGCGTGCCAACACTGCATCTGTGACTCGTTCGCCAGGTGAGATATAGCAATCCAGATAGCAAAAGGTCTACTTCCTCTATTACTTCCCATTGAGAGTTAGGTAGGGGGCTAGGCCAACCCAATCTTGTAGTAGTATTTTACACATAGAAGGTGCCAAACGCATACTAAACATGGTTACACAGACACTCAGACTATACAGGAAAAGTTCGCAACTTACCTGGCTCTTTACCTAGCAGCACTATTTAGTCTGAAAACTTAGGATCAGACAGTTTAACTTCTGGGAGCAAATTCATATCACTATCCTCGCACGAAGCTACGGCAGTTATTTCTTCAGTAACTTCTGTTCCAATTTTGGATATAAAACTGTGACACATGTTTATTGTTCTCTTTTCCACTACATTAACTGGTTGTTTACAAACATCTCAGACTATCATGTATTATCCGGCATTCCAGTAACATGAATATTATCTAACTTCCTAACCCATCCATTCTTCTGCTAGTAGGCCGAATTATACTTAGGTCAAAAACTGACCTTTATTGTAAAACTGCGAAATTCATTGGAATACCTGTTCAACTTCTGTGAATCTGGTTCAAGGGACTCCGGTGATAAACTGTAGTATTTATTGAAAATAATGAACTTTTATTTTAGTTCTACTCATAAAAGGAGAATAAAATGTCTGTCTAGCCTTCAGTCACCAGGTAAGGCCCGAATCCGAACGACCGGTGTGTTGTAATTCTATAAGTGCAGTAAGCTACTTTCATAACCTACTTTTTCACCTGTGAACCCGACTAGTATAACCCTGTTAAATTGTTTTAAAACTATTTTATCTATTGTATGGTATCTAACAGCACCATAATTACTAGCTGTTATACATAGTTGAAGGAGCTGAAAGCAACAGAAGCTGTTGATGACCAAGATGAGCACTTTGCTAGTGTAAATGTTTGCTCTCAATGCTGTCTTATTGGTTACACATGCTTTCTGAGATGTTTTTCTCAAATTACCCAGTGTTTGGATGAAAGGCAAAAACCCCGAGCTTTCATATGAAGTTGGAGGAAACCATGAAGAAAACCAGTGGGCGGTCTCGTACGGATCTCATGAAACAGGCCTAATAGGAACACCAGAAACATCATCTGACTCGACCAAATCCCATAAATATTAGGCACTAGAGCAGTTATTCACGTTCCTCAGGCATCTAACCTATCCCCCTGTTTTGGCACTCTGATACAGTTTATCTTTATCATTCTTCAATGATTTTCCAAAACAGTAGCAACCAAAGCCTGCAAATAGTAGTTCAGGGTTCCTCTTTTTAAACTAAAACTACTTCAAAGCTGTTGGTTTTGTGTTCTCTGAGCTATTCTTGATTGTCTCAGCACCAGTGGAATGTAGTCCATTTGTGAACCAAAACCCTTGTTTTGATTCCGACTGGTCTACTCTCTAGTGCATCGCACTCATAGACACTGGCTTGCACCGTGGATTAAGATAATACTGTAATATCAAGAGATGCCTTTTTCACACAAAACTGAAAAATAAAATGATAACGTACGTTCTGGTTATATAAAAAACACAGCTTGATCATCTAAAAAACATTTTGGGTATAATGTTTCAAAGTTTGCAAGTAATTCGGCAGAATCCACGCGATATAAGTTTTACACATTAACATATTGCAATTGTGTTTCATTGTCTTCTTTCATGGAAAAGTGGAAACAAACCGGTCTGTTTCAGCACTTCCGTAAACGGGGATTTGTTAACCAGTTCCGGATAGCTTTTACTCTCGCCCCGTCGGATGCCCCTTACAATTCTGACAAATTCTTCGTGACGAAGTCGCCAACGGTTTCGTCTCTCACGGCCAATTTCGAGCATTGCAGACATCGATTCGATAGGTTCGCATGGCCAGGTCTGCGTGTTTTCACAATCCCCCTTGGCATGGTTCTTGGAAAGCGATTGCTTCTTGTAATATGTTTCGTGCCCAACCTGTACAAATGAAGAGCTCTTGGTTTTTGAAGCTGAAAACAGATACATATGTTAACATCGTGATATTTATTGTGATGTATTGGTATGACTACTAATCACAGAAAATTAGCTTATTCACCACTTTTTGTTCTATTCAAAAATATTATCTTTGTTATTTACCAATGAGTGTTTTGTGACCCCAGTTCTTGAGGATTTTAAAATGATCTTAAAAGTTTATCTAGTGTTTTTGTTCGAAGTGAAAACCTGTTTTCCAAGCAATGAATTGGTATAGTCTGTTGAAGAGCAATGAATATATCAAGGGTTATTTTGCAGGTGCTCTGTCCTAAACAATATTGGTTTGGGTGTAAATATTGCACAATTTTTTTCATTTATGATATAAGCGTATGAAAGCCTAATGGAGTTTTCCAGTATGTAATGTCTTTCGGAAACCGTCTAGCCAGTATCAACCTGGGGTATAAACTAAATTTATATGGACCTTCTGCATCATTCGCTTTTGACTCAATCAACCTATCTACTTTACTGGCGAAACATAGTGATAAGAAAGTACTACCTCCAATAAACTATGAATTATTATTGAAATATATTAGGGAGTAAACCCTGATTTGCCATAACATGGGCTGGAACATAGCTTCAATAAGTTTTAATGTATTTATGGAACTGTAAACAACTTTTATTTATGCATCTGAGTTTGTTCTTCAATAAAATACTTGCATAAAAATACGAAAAAACATAATGGAACCCGAAACTACCTTAACACATGCATGAAACGAATCGATGATGCGAAGAAATTTTGTTATGAATTAGTGTTTTATGCGTTTAAGTAATCAGTTCAATTATTTAGCGGATGACTGAATAGAAATATTCGTGACCTACTTGATGCGTACTTTATGTTCTCCAGCTTGACGATATAAGGGCAAATCTTGGAACAACTGAAAGAAATGTTTTGGAAACGCTTGCAAAATTGAGCCAGGATCTAATGGGCTCCAACAGTGTGCGTCCAATTACTAATCAGCATCAATGTATAAGCAAGACATCTTCATTTTATGGTATTTGTAATTCTGACTTGATACAAAAAGCATTGTGATTGTTTGTTATTTATAAAAGGTCCTCTTCCCTACTTCTTAGTGAGCTTCTATCTTGACTTGAGGTGACTTAAACGGTGCAACCACTCAACCGCTAATTTCTAGATTTTCAGCCAGGATGAAAAACATTCACAAAAATAGGCAAAAGAGCATTTTTATGTTTTGATTTAGACAAAGAAAACAATCCGTTATCTCAACTTCATCATTAGCCAAATCCGTCGCGAAAGCAGGACAAGGTAAGTAGTCTGTGGTGAGATTACAAGATATTCACCATTTACCAATATCGATTTTGAAAATAGAATTAATTAATTTTTTTCGTCAAGTGCGAAGTCAGCAGAAAAGATTTAAATGTTTCTGACAGAGACTTATTCTTGTTTTTGACTGTTTATTTTGGAGGTTAGTAAATTTGAATTTCACGTGAACTAGGAGTGCTTGCTGTCACTATGATCAACCCTGGCCAATAAGTGTAGACTTGAGTTGTGATGATCTACAGAAAATTTATGGTTCGGAAGGACAGATTAAGCTTTAGAAACCAATTCAGTTTTGTTTATTTGAATGAACTTCAATTACATTTGTGTTATTAGTGTTTAGTATTTGCTCCATACATTCCGACAGTTTATCTTACAGACATTTTTATTATAGGATAACTTGCAATTTGGAGAATAATAACTTGCATACTATTAGTGGAATGTGTTATAGTGTTTCAGAAATAATGGTTCACCGCCTCTATCGCCAGATCGGAAAAATTAGTACCGGAAAGAAAAGTTTGATAGATTGAATTTGACTGATTTCAAGCTACCTTGTTTACATTTTATCATCTCAAGCGGAGCCCTTGAATTCAGCCGCACCATTTACCACGAAAATCATATTCAAAATTTTTGTGGATTTAGTTATCATCAAAGCGCATCGTTATCAATTCCAAGGACACCAAATGCTATCCTACACGAGCACGTTCAAGAAATCTTTGTGTCATCGCGTGAACCGCACCTTTTGTGAAATATTCCAACAATGTGAGAGATAAGTTCAAGCGGATGATCAAAACACAAAACGGCAGAAGGAGAAAACATCGAGCAGGTTGGTAAGTCGCTCTCAGACAGTGCAGCACCACTCAAATGCAAATTCCTCTCGTTTTAACAAGCAATGTTCGTTCTCTGTTGGAGAAAGTCGAGGAGGTAGTAGACATCACACGGAACAAGGAGTACGAAAACCTGGGAATTAGTATGCCTCAGGAATCGTGGCTGCACGAAGAAATCCTTAGTGAAATTGTACAAGTGGGTGGATATAACATGTATCGGGTTGATCGTTCCGCGAGTGTCCGTAAACTAGGCGGGGGTGTTGCAATTTACTTTAGCGACAAATGGAGTAAATCAACCGCTATCATCTTTGGATACTCAACGGTTAAAATCAGTTGTCATGTCATCGAATATAAGCCCCGTTTGTTTAGTGGGTTTCATTCCATACTTCTTGTAAACTTTTACCTGTCACCCACAATATCAGAGGTTGATATAAATAGCTTTTCTGACATTTTTCTACCTCCATAATATCAAAACTGAGTGACTCTGTGTATATTTGTTAGTGATTTCTACAGACATGATGTAACATTCTTCACCAGACTGGGTCTACAAAATTTGGTACATTTTCAAACCAGATTTAATTCATAACTTGGTTTCGTTTTCATAAACAGATCTCAATCTTTTGAAGTCCATAAACATGCTCCTTTGAGCAGTTCTGGTCATTATACCTCAAAAGTATGTCCCACTGTATACAGCAAAACTAACCGGTACACGTTTTTAAGAATGCCTTCCACGATAGTGAATCAAAGAAAATGTTGTCCCCTAGAAATGATCTTTATCCATAAGGACAGTTCTTCATCACCGCTACTCATGCAACTGCGCAGGCAGAAAGAACAGACCTATAAAGAAGGACAAGCAATCCATGTCAAGCGGCTAACAATTTCGATCAAAGCTGAAATAAATCGGCTGAACAAATTGTACTCTAGTGGTCGTGGCATGTGAAGGGCTATCAACCGCCTGTGCGGCAGTAGCAAAAAACACAAAAAGGAAACTGTCGACGTTGAAAGAATAAATTCTGAGTTTAATCCAGCTTCACAGTGCACAGCCCTGCGAGACTTAGTCAGCTCTATGCCAACACTAACTATCGAACCCGCCACAGCCCTTCAACAGCTA
>UZAN01046588.1:4671-22385 GCA_900618425.1 Echinostoma caproni
GTTTTCCCGCATGCATGACACTTGGCATTTCGGAAGCGACAATTGAACCGCAGATGGAAAGCTCCACATGACAGACACGGATTGATGCATTTCTGGTTGCCAGAAGGGTCTTGCTGTGGCTTCGGTGTACAGTTGACAATTGGAAGTCGGTTCGGTTGTCTTCTGCCGTTGAAATAATGTGACTGCTTCGCTGAAATTGGCTTTCATCAGGTCATCGTGTTGCTCACAGATCTTGCGGGCCTCAGCAAAGTCAAATCCTTCTTCTCCAGTAACTTCCGTTGGAGAGTCAGNGCCACCAAGCGGTCACACAGTTACTCTTCCAGGCGATCACCATAGTTGCAGCGTGATGCCTATTTGTTAAGCTGCAGGATGAAGCTAATCGTTTAGAAACATCACGTGTCCAAAGGAACATACACGTGTTGCTGGTCATCATGAAACATCACTTGCTCACTGTATGTTCGGTACCACGGTGATTTTCGCTAACTTCCACTTCAGAGAATTGAGCAGATATTTTGTTTCATCTGTGTGACGTTGTCTAAATAGTCGATACATTATTGGGAGATATTTACATTCCTCCATGGTCCTTGAAATTGAGTTTTAACATTCGGATGAACTTTCTTCAGAAACCACGTATCTGAACACTGCTTACAGGACATGGGGTTCAATGCGGCGTTATCAGGTACATCATATTCACTGATTAATGAAAATAGCAGGAATATCCCGGCTCTTGGTTTCGTTAGTCTATTTGTCACACTCCTTGACATAAACGTGCCCATGGTAGGAAGTATAGTATTCGAGGTATATTATGTCAGATTATTGTGATCAAATAACTGCACATGTGCTGGGGTGTATTTAATCACACGCCTTCGAAAAAGTGTCCTCACCGTGAGCTGCTTCAAAAGATGTACATAAGAATGCCGGTTCCGTAATGCCTGCTTTGTAATCACAGACGAAAAAAGATGGTGGGTATCCTTTTTCAGTTAGTTTTGTGATGAGATTTTACATTAGAATTCCGAGTTGTGTTTACGTATCACATTGATCGAGGTTGTCCTTTTAATGCCTCGATTCCTGGCCGCTGTATGCACATGCACGTGAAACATGGTTCTTCTGTGCAATCCGATTTACTTGCGGACAACTGAAAAAATGTGATCATTGGAGGGGGAGGCAAACGGCCTGAATGAGTGATGAAATAACACCATGTCTGGTTGTCCAGTTCAGCCTGAATTTCATAAACTGAACGTTGGGCCTTAAATTGTCATTTTTTATTGCACACTGAAAGATGATAGACGTCATTTTCAAGACCGTTACAGCTGGGTGCAGTTTGTATGCCAAAAAACAAAGAGCTAGGGAATTTTGTGAGGATCGGTCATATATTCAAATACTACGGGTAACTTAGTGGAGTAAAACTTCCATTTGAATCCTTAAAGATTGGTAATAGTTTCATTAATTGAACCCCGTAAACTAAGTTCCTCAAGATTTTCAAAATAACCCTTCCTGATGAGAATTAATGAGTACCAAACAGTGGTTCCTGATGAGCTCTCTTGTTGCTTGAAAATTCTGTTCCTAAAGACTTGAACCCTATTAGGAATAGAGTAATCGGTCCAACTCATCGCACAATATATATATATATATTGTTGACGCAGGTGACAAAATTATGACATCTCGGATCCCTTGATTCTCCGTTTGAATTGTTTAATCACATTATTACCCCAAAGAGAAAAAGATTTCGCATCGAACTCAGTCACTCGTGATCTACGGCAACATTTGCCCAATGTTAACCTATGTGTCACCAGTTGCATAGTTTCTCTATGGGAAGTACATCTGTCCATTTCGATTTACCGATGTTTAAACAATATTCTGAAACGTTGTTTTGTGATGATTCCGTTATACAGATCAGTTCAGATTCTGAATTGAACTCACATCACAAACTCACAGTTTTGAAATTAACGAGGAACGCATGCCAGTGGATTCACGAAATCGGCAAACTGACACTCCTCTGAGCCTTACAACTTGAATTCAAAATCAAGGTAAGGGTGAATTCCCCAGTTCTAGACAAAGACCACTGATCGTGTCCATCAGAGAGGATATTATATGGAGGAATAGAATCAATGTATGCGCGAATGGTTCACTTTAGGAAAGAGATGGTCAGTCAGGCGAAATGCGGCAAAACCGCCTGAGTTCAACAGCTGTTAGGTCCAACGACATGAATGATATTAAGAGAAAACACACAAATGGACGCATGTGCAGACCTGAAGACAAACAAGTGACATCTGGTATGATGAGTGATCCTAATAAATGTAGAGTAGCTTGACAACAGGTCACACTGTAGTACACCGTTTCACTCTGCAATGATCACACGTCTGAAACAAACGAACCAGTAGAAATTGAACGAGTACTAATTCCAACCTGTTATGTTTTGCATCGGTGCTCACCGTCACAATGTAACGAAACGTTTCGTTTTCACAAAAATGTAGACCCCACAAACAGCAAATTCATCAACGTTATCCGTTTCCTTTCCGGCCCGAAGGCACAGAACAAGAAAGATGGAGTTTCTGCAACGGCAGAATATTTCCCTCTCAGTTGTGGTTCTTGTGCCGAGCTGTACACCAACACTGAAAAATGTGTAACCAAACATTTGAGTAAGAAGTATAGAACAAAAAAGGTTAACAATTGGTAGACACAACCTGCCTAAGGCATGGACAACAATGTTGCGACAAAAAATCAGCAACCCTAAGCGTATGGTTAGTATTCCCTCACCAGCCGCGGAAAATATGATGTTTGTTTATGTACATTGGATTTTTCGAGAAAACTAGAAGAAATTTAATTAAGCGTTTTACTTCTTTTTGAGAGAACTCCACTTGAATTAACTGTTTACTACCCGTGCAAATTATGTAGGCGTGAGGTCTTCATCGATCACGTGCGCGTATTTCACAATATGAGGTCTGTGGTTTTTCCGATTACCTTTGGGACAACGTGGAGCTGTTGCAACTTTATTTTCTAATATTGAGTAGATAAAATTTTTATTTACAGAATAATGTTGCTAGAAACTGGCGACGTATCTGTACTTCTTGCTTAGAAAAAATGTACATAAATTTTAAGTGTAGGATTTCTACTAAAAGTTTCCTTGCTCTACGAAGTTGTATATAAGAAAGATAAGTTACATTCATTCGAGAGCCAAATTCAAAGCCAGACAAATCTGAATTTGATTTAAAAAGATATATATTTGATATAGATCATTCACCGTTTTGAGAGATTTACAATAGGAGTTAACTGATAAGTATACTGTATCCTCGTTCATTGGTGTCAAAGCAAAAGAACTAAGTGACTATCTCTGCAGACAATTTCCGAGTAAACATGAATGAATAATTCTGGTAAGTTTCGGTTTGATTTGATATCCATACGGATGATACACACACCTTTATTGGGGTGGCTCATACATCCAAAGATAGAAGAGACTTTGGAGGAGCACTACTGATGATCTGTGATGGGAGCGAAACACTCGTTTAGTGCCTACCAAGTGTGCGACTGATTGTAGGAACTGAGGAGTGCACAGAGAGAGCAAGTATCAAGGATGTTCAGTTCACATCACAATCCATGAATAACTCTTTACAACAATACATATCACTTAGTGTAGGTGAACATGTTTTCGACGAATCGGTTTTCAAGCCCTTACAATCACGCTTACGTGAAATAACTTCAATAGGGTTAAACAAAAGGTGGATGGGTCATGTGTTTGGCAATCGGCCTGAGAGGAACTCCGAAATTTGGCACTATTTGGTTTACGTAACCAAAGCCACTTTGGTCATGTGAACAGGCTAGTTTTGCTCCATGTTGGCTGTGACTTACCCCGTCGATATGGTCTACCCAAAATACGCAAATCTGCTCTACCGATTCGTCCCATCATGTCTATGGAAAAGTCAAAAGTGTGCAACTGCCTGTTGGCTAGCTAGACGTTCGGAACCCATAAGTCAACATGTCTTCAAGTATGCACTTAGCGATACTTTTCAGTTTGCTGAAATAACCAAAAATGTGAACATTAACAACCGATTGGTGTTCTCTTAAATGTTATTTCTCTCTTTACAAATGTTTCCCTGTTAGAAAGGGTTGATCTCATTTGTGAATATATCAACTCGCAAACGATATCAGTGGTATTACGATCACAACTTCAAGGAAGTCATACTCAAATGCACATTAAATGTACGATGTTTGTTTGATAGCACATTCTAACGCTAAGTCCAACCTGTTGTTATAGTCTCATTCCTCGGACTTATATCTTCATGGTCAAGTTACTGCGACTACTAGTTGTTTTGAACAATATAACCGTTATGTAGATGATATCAATTTTGTGTCTAACAAGCACACTAATCTTGCCTATTTCGACCTAGAATTCAACACCGCACATTCGTTAATTAAGATCACAACTTAAGCAGGGGAGAATGATTGCTTGCCGTTTTTGTATGTTCATCTGACTATAGGCCCCCCGATGGCTCCTTCCAAAGAAAAGCAACATGGAGTGGACAGTACACAAACTGTCATATCTTCGTCACGCAATCAAAAACGTAAGCTNCGCTGTCTTCTGCAGAGAGCAAGACGCATCAGTTCAGAAGATAATTTGAAGGGTAAAATTGAACTAGATAGCAGAACCCCACTTGAAAATAGCTATCCTATGAAGTTTATCGACCGAGATTGGATTAAACAGGATAAGCCAACAAAAGAATACCAAAAGCGGAGAAGAAAATGCTTTTTATAAACCTTTTAGACAAAGCTAATGTCACCACTGACAGGGTCAGCAGAATTTTATCCGTAACAGGGAAATCTACATCCAATGCCACTCAACTAAGATACCTGTTCTCTACGTCACCAAACATCGAATTCTACAACATGAATAAGCTGCCTATGTTGACCTCATCTGTGGATGTGTACCAATCCAAGTATACTTGTGGTGCGACTTACGTAGGTCGAACGACAAGGTTATTATCTCAATGGATCAAAGAACACAATCCATACTGGCTCATATAGGGTGGGAGTGGAGCCGTGTCAAGTTCGATAATTGCTCATCTGGTTTATATGCGCTCGGCAGTTACAATGATGTATCGAGTATCACTACACCCCTCCAGAGCAAAATGGTTTCGGACGATAGCAACCGCAGAGGAGATTAGCATCCTACTCATGTGCGCACAAAAAAAACTTATTCAAGCTCTCAAACTCACCAGGCCAACGGAAGAGGCAATCCCTCGTTCACGTGACCATGACGTAGCACCCCGGCCTTGGTCGCGTAATCCAAACGACGAAAAAATACTGAGTTCTCTTGGGCTCACAGATAAACACATGACTCATTCACCTTTCTGTTTGACCCTGTTGAAACTGCATTCGTAGATCCTAGTAAGCGTAAGTAAAGTTGGACAGGGCCTATCACAATCGATAACACAAGTCAACTCCACGGGAAAAGAACTGACTGGATCAAAAGCTTCTGGGTGCACAAATGTTGCTACAAAACGATTACCTCCAAAGATCAATTGATATTTGTGCTAAACAATCGCGAAAAGGAAACCCATCGGCAACTGTTCCCCAGAAAACCCTTTACATTTTGAAATGGTTTCATTTAAATTCGGTAGTGAGGGCTTGAAAAGGAATTCATCGCTTACATTGTGTGTTCTGAACCAATGGGCATATTTTGTGATCTAAAAACAATGCAGTTTATGCTGAGTATTCTAATATTGTGTGTTCGGCTAACCAACCCAACCAAGCCCGATAAGCCACCCACTGACAGTTCGCACCCAACTGAACAACGAATGACGATAAAGGATTTCGACAGCATAAAAAAACGTTAAAAAATAAAAGGCATAATGAAGAGTATAAAGAAATGGTTCTCACCGATGCAAATGATAAGCATACACTAATTTGAACTTCAAAGACGCATGTGGACAGGTCCAGTCGAAACTGAAGCAACGGGCCTCTGTGAAACACCTGTTGGTTCCTATAGGCAGCAGCATTTATACAGAAGAAAATGTTTTTCTAAATAATGATAAACAAGCCCGTGATTTTTCTGATTCGTTTATACTCAGCAGATGTAATGGTTTCAAATGTAACGGATACTCCCATTTCGTCAGCAGTGGTTGACCTAGACCATGATGAGTTCTGAGGTAACTAAAGAGAATGGAACAGTTTTTATTAACAACAAATTAACATTGATAATATTTAAGATGTGAAGTTTCTGTACACTAATAATCGATTGGTCTGTCTTTAATCTTCAGAATGTTTTCGAGTCTCTTCGGCATCGAATCCGCCAACTCATTTTCTATTTTATGAAGTTCTTCCCGTTGGATAGACTGCAAGAATTTTCCGCACTGTTTTTTCAGAGTAATACGAATCAGGTTGTTCTCCTGTTTGGATGTACTCTGTTTACGGCCTCCACAAGCTGTTCTGGTTGTTTTATTCCCATGGATTACCCTGTAAATTTTGCTTTTCTCAAGGTTAAAGCATTGGGCAAGACTTGATATGCAAAATTCCAGCTTATATGCTCGCACAATTCTGTCCTCTTCACTGAGATCACGGGAACTTTTGGTTTCAAGCGCTGCTTGCTTCATTATGGTAACAACAATACGAACATTCAAAGCTGTGCGCGAAAATGACCTTGATTGACTTTGATTGAAGGGTTGCTTCTGGAATTCACTGAGTTATATATCTAACATATATATATATATATATAACATAGATTATTATTATTGAATTTTATTTAATGTAATTACTCCGGGTTGTGATAGAATTTCATGTGGTTATCCAATAGAGTTGCTATGACGAATTATATATTAGATAGAACAATGCCTCATAACAAAGAACCGAGATGGCAACAGTTTATGGAAATCATTTAGGATAATTCTTCAGTCATTCCTACTAGAAAATATTGCGTTGTGATACTTGATAAAGTTTGTGGTTCATGTTGAGATCATTTAATCTTGGCACTCAAGGTCAGGCACGTTTAATTAACACTCATGCAGTCTAGAAACTACGTAGATCGAAGTAGACAAGATATAAAATATTGTCCATAACTAAAGCATTAATACGGGTGATAAATATAATGAAACTCCATTCAATCTGAAAGAAGATATTCTATTTTATCACAATCGACTAGTACTTGATAGGTGTCGTAAAGACATGTAGCGCATATCACTGTGCATCTTCCGCTGTTAATAAAAGTGCTCATTTAAAAGTTTGAGGCAGAACACATTCTTCTACGTTTGAATGAGGACCAGCATGTTACTCAAATCATCCTTTTCGGGGTTCTTGTTACGTTTAAGGCAAGTGGCATATAAGAAAAGAGAGATTATGCATCATAATATGACTGCGCTGATGGGAAGGAAGAATAAAAATAGATCACAAAATTCGCTATAAAACCTGTCCGACATCACTGGCTGACAGATTAGTTAAAGTAGTAAAAATAAGAAATTAATGATATTCAAAATGTAACGTTTTTCAAGCATTTTTGGGTTATCAGAATGTATAGACCCTATGATTGGATTTTGACAATATCCATTCAATCGCATGAAAGTGCGCTCGATATTCCATTCTCCAACGGATCTGAGCATGATGCACTTTTGGCTCAAAAACGAAGAATTTGTTCAAGTTGAATTTACCGGTACTTACGAAAAAGAGGGACATTGAATGCACAGTCGGAATTACACCACCCGAACATGAGAATATCTCATTTCGACACTTTGTTTCTTGAGAAAAGACTAAAGGCCGTGTAGAACGACAGTTGGCGTTGGTGAAGAAATGTCAGTTAACCTTCTGAACTTCGTAGGAGGAGTTCACCTTACAGTCCAGCTGACCTGTCCTCGAGCTGATTTGCAAGATGTATCCAGTGGTGAATTCTCTCATGCAATGCCGAAGTAAGCTGTGGACCATCATTGAATTGGAATATCAACGGTCACCGATATATAAGCTGACCACTTTTCTACGAAATTTAATATTTTATTTTTGCTTGAATAAATATGTCACAATACCGACCTGAGATATTTGAAATTGAAATGTTACGGCAACAAAAGTAAAATTATTTCGGCATATGCACTTCTGGTACGACATGGCACATCGACAGGGGAGCATCAAGTGATGAGAGTTGGCCACAGAGGAACGGGGTTTGACCAATGCACATTTTGTTGCGACTGAACGCATAGCGGACATTAACTGGGCTTTTATTTTTATTCACCGAGTCCCAGAATTCACATCCGAGGCCTTTCGATTTACAATGCTGGGAGCAGCCAAGGCATTCATCATCCACTTGTGATGGACCCAGAAATTTATGCAACAAACAACGGTTCCGTCACTCAAACGCGATGGGCCCCAAGTGGAAAGTATCAAGCGTGAGCAGAGTGATGAAGCAAATCAAGTGCCAGCGGTCACGTAACCTGTCCATTTCCAAATAAGAAAAATCGGTAAAGGGAAATCCTGGTGGTATTCCTTTGCTATCAATAAGTGACTCTACCTGTTTGACCACAACGCCGTTTTCTTCCCGATAATGTCTTACACGAATGTGATTGTATTGGCTTGCCCCTGTACTGTCTAAATCATGTTCGTCTACTATGTGTGTTCTGGTGAAAAAAGATGACCCCATATATACATGGAGGCCTGCTGTTCAGATGTGGAAACTGGTAGCATGACCCCGAGATTCAGGGAAGATCACTATAGGATGGGCCTGATATTCAGTAGTTCTAGATAATACAAATGAAAACCATCGCCAGCATTTTGCGTTCGTTTCCAGCGGAACACGAGCTCAACTTTTACAATGAGATGTCAACATTTCTCAATCCATTGATACATATTCCAGTTTGTTGACGGACAATAGACGAGTTGAAATTAAGGCACGGAGACGAATAACAATTCCCTCCAATGAATAGGTATTGCAAATGCCTGAACTGATTTCCACAATGACAATGTTTCTCAATTGGTGAGAAAATGGACGCGGTCCGTTGTAAGCTTCTGTTTATGAGATGATGTGATACCTAAATCCAGTCAACTCACAACTATGAGTAGCATGGTGAGTCGCAATTTGTCCTTTTGCAATTATTCCATTCATAGAGGTTCTATTATGATAGAGACAGATTTTTCATTTTGTGCAGGTGTCATATTTTAGCCAGATGTATTTATTACTTCCTACTTTTTAGCAATTTCGTGTGTTGGAATCATCATTACCAAGTAGGATTTATACCAGTACAATGAGGTTTACGCAATTAAGCAACTAATCCAATAAACAAATCAGAATGTAATTACAACTCGACAAGTTTTTTCTCGAAAAATGGTTCTTACCATTCCTTCCAACTTTCATTTTCGGCTTCCCAAGCAGTGTGTGATTGTCAGCCTGAATGTGCGATGAAAACTCCCTTTGTTCAGTTGCGGTGCCGGTTTGAAATGTGGCTACAATTATATCTTGTCCCAGCGTAACTGACGCAAGAGATGATTACGTGAAGTTAATGGCCATATGACTTCAAAACGGTCCTCTGCTGATTGAGATTTGTTTTTGAAAATAAAATATCCATTGTTCGATAAGTTAATTCAATTGCGCTTCCGCTAGCTTTGAGTGCAGTCAAACTTAGAATCTATGATGGTGTTTCACTATGTCCGGGGAAACTTTGGCATCACAGTTCAACAAAGGGATTTGGCATAGATATTTTCCACTCAGATGCTTGCATGCTGCTGGGAATGTCCATCATTTACCATGGAAAAGTATTTGTTTTTGTTTATTCTGATCGGAAATTGGACATTCTGAATACCGGATAGAAGCCAAATCCCTCAACTAATAACCCACCAAATTGTGGTTTTCATTCTGGCTTTCATCGGATTCTTAACCGTTTTGCAATCTGTGAATGGCGTTTATTTGAAAAAGTACATCAGCACGCAGCAGGTTCACCAGCGCTTTTAATTAATGTCAGTTCACAGCAGTGCATCAATCGTAGTTTTATAATCACAGCTGGGTACTGTCTATCGATAGAGACTCTCTTTCCCATTAGCATTTAAGGGGTTTCATGTCCAAATGTATGAGTGCAATGAATGTGGAGCTTTCACTACAAAGGAAAACCATATTCGCGTTTTCTATAAAACAGGGAAAAATAAACACAATAGGTAGTTATCTATCTCAGTCACATTGAGTCGAAACAGATACCTAGCTCTTAGGTAGTTAGTCGGTTATTCGATCAATACAATTCCTCTGATGATTTTGAAAGCCTCGAATTACTAAATCATTTAGTTCAAGTATGCTCGTCGCATACACGGATGTGAAGCTCAACAGACGAATTGTCCTACCTGTGCAGTGGTGAGATAAGTACGCTACAAGAAACATTCACGAACACTGAGACCTAATTGAACACATGATATTTATCGTCCGTACCACATAATTTGTGCAATGAACTCCATAGATGGAAAAAGATAATGCTGTTGACTCTATGTATTCTTCTCTTTATTGGAGTTACTGTATATTAATGGTAAATGAAAAATAGTGTCGGAGTAATCAGGAAGAGAAAAATACCCCCAGTAAGAACATGCGTTGTACGAGGCGAGAATCGAGTGTTCGAATTAACATTGTAATTAGACTACTTTCCTTCGTCTAACTAGATCGATCGTTTTACGTTAGACTTGTAACAGAAGAACGACGCAGAGCGAAACCGACACATGACTTTGCTACACATTTCCTTGTGATGAACATTAGAGCAAGTGAAAACAATAGTCTGGAGACTCGTTCATCGGCGATGAGAACCAAGGATTTAGGCCTTGAGTAGTGAGTAGTTAGTTTTATAACAGATAAAAAGATGGACGGAGAAAAGAAGGCATGAACGTTTACTCGAACTGTTGAACGATCATCCCATGCAAATAGCACAATACATTTACATCAGCGATTTAGATACTACCATTTGACATACTTATGCCAGTTGAAACACCTTAGATAATTTGAAGGTCATAAACCACTCATTGTTATAAGTCCTAAGTGTATAACCACGGTGCTGGTGAACTACTAACATTTAAATTATTTTTGCTGGCACCAGTTAATAGGGGTTCACTTCGAATCATTTCTGACTCAATTTTGACAAAACAATTGTGCAATTCAGTGACACTCCTTCGTTAGTCGGGAGACAACCTGGGAACCGATCACAATTTAGTGGATACATTTTGTTTCACAATGGAACGGAAGGGGAATGTAAAACTGTATATTGGTGTCGTGCAGTAGACAAGTTTTTTTACCAACACGTACCACGATGTAGTGAAAAGTGTTGCCTAAGGTGCACGTTTTTGAAAACAGTATTTTTCGAATTATCGGAATACCTGGCTGACGCCTAGAGGACTTCCACCATGTATAACACAGCGTTCACCATTGTAATATGTGTAAGACAAGAATGATAGAGTCAAGAAATAATCCTCTTTACACGTTAAATTACTCATTTGTCAATACTGAAGGAAGCTGCAAAATACTGGTTCTTGTCTCTAGGGTCGCGGGAATTTAGTTTCTCCCTTTTGCCTAGCTGTGCCGCATGTTTTCAATGACTCAATTTTAATCCGAGTAGACATTTCCATTGAAATTGTGATCCGATTTCCGGTTTATTGATAGTTATCGAAGAGTTAATTCTGCACTATTACGACATCATTCCCAAGTTCTGTGAAAATTCGCCTGAGATATGACTAGGCATCGTCTTTTGTTCCTGTCCATGCAACAACTGCAATAATGCCAACTGTTAGTTGACGAGTTAAATTCGACCTAGTACGCTTCATGATAAAGTGGAATAGATGGACTGGTGGGATGAATCGATGACGTTGTAGACCAAGAAACGGTACATGTACAATGGGTTTTCAAATTGCCAATGATTGTCATAAAATAACCCGGAGTACAAGGAAGTGAGAAATGTCCATAGTCACACCTGGACAAAGTCCAGGAACGTACTGTTGAAAAGCAAGAATCATCGATATGTGGCTCTTCCGCAATTTTCGATCACCAGTTAGATGCTCATTAAAATTTTCAAGAAAACGCTTGATTAAAATCATTCACCGATCAAATGGAGTAAAAATGGTGAGTTGAATGGATGAACAGAATTCACGTATAAACATATTTCTGGTACAAATAACTGTCCACATAGCCAGGAACACTACAGTTTTTACTCCAAACAAACTTGCTTGGTCGGAAGTGCGCAAACAACTAAATTTAAATAACAAGACCTCAATAAGAAGATGGATTCGTTGGCTGCTTTTGGGGCTACTGTTTAATCTCTAATGACGTCTCTTACATTTTGTTTCACAGATGTTTTGAGTACCAGAAAATGACTGAAAAAATTCCTTAAAAGAACTGAATTTCCCGTAGTATGTTAGTCGATAGAAATTATAATCACTGAATCATGAATAGATATGTACATACAGCAGACCAAAATATGTCACATAAAAGAGGAACGGGACATTGTTATATCTTCCAAAACAAAGATTGTTTTCATTTTCCAATGATGAACTAGTGAGTTGTGAGAAACCCAACAACATTATGGGACCTTCAAACTGCTGCCGGGTTATTTATTTATCCATCTTCATGTTATTCACCGAAAATGCTTGACTGTATCGCTCATGTTTTCCTCATTCGCGTCAACTTTTACCTTGGTTGCCAAAGCGACCATTGCACGACTAGAGTAATACCTGGTTTGGTCAAACATGTAACATGTGTCGATCACCCCAATGGTATTTTATCTTGAGTGCTTGCATCTTACAGGTGCTTTTGGTTCATGGTGTTTTATTTGCCCCACCTGCAGGTTTGTCTTTAACCCCGACTCCCGGTGGAACTGTCAGCTAGTGACTCTTTGCCACCCCGTATACCGATCATCCATCCTCCCTGCTGCATCTCTGTTCACTCCGCTGGGCTGAGGGAGCCCGCAGTACGTTCAAATTACAAATACACCCCGGATTTCATGTAATATATCCAAATCAAACACATTTATAGCCGCTACCTGCCTTAGGAAAACAATACAGTATAAAGGTAAAAAATGATCAGAGAGCTTTCTCAAAATCCCCGGAAGTTGCTTTTGGAAACAAACCATCTTCTCTTTGTTTTCCCAACATTCTCATTTGTAACTTCCCATCTCTCGTCGAATGTTTGGCCAATTTCATCGACTTAACCGAACAGAGGAAACATTTCTTGCTTAGTGTGATCATACTTCAAGAAACCTGGTTTCACATCGGATTAGATGATGAAATAGTACACCTTCAATAGCTATCGAGCCGATTGGCCTGTTCCGCATTTCAGACGGAATTCTGTTGCTGTTATATTTGTCACAAATTAGTAATGTCACCTGACCAAAACCGTGTTTTCCTATTCTTCACTCCATAAAAATGCATTTGTGATTCAAACTAAGCCCAAATAATTACGTTCATCCTTGTGAATGTCTATATTGCCACTTTTACCAAATCTGATGTTCTTCGTGATTTTATGACAGTTTGAACTATATTGATTCCATATTTAGATATTTCATTTAGTCATTTTGTGGGTGACTTTATTAATTCTGATACCCGTTTCCTAATCACTTTAGTTTTCCAAAGCGTGTTCACCTTTCCCACTAGATTTATTGTATATCAATGTTTCGATTCGTTGAACCCTTCTCATTTGTTTTGAGTAGAATGCCACCCCCAGCTAGGGACGTTTGATCAGTGTTACAATTTTCCCCTACCACCTTTCAGCAGAACCAACCGCTGTCTCGTTAATCGGTGTTGTGATCATAAGCTCAGGGTCAGACAGCGTTCTCCGTTTTCTGTGAACTTCTAACAAGCTACCTAAACTCTTGATACGATATTTGTTATCTAATTCAGATACAATTTATATACACCTCAATTAATTCTCCCTCCACACCTCAAACAACTTCGTCATAGAAAGAAGCTTGCCGTCACAATGCACAAGTGCGATGCGGCGCGCATCCTTTATAAATCCACAAGGAAGAACGTTGCAGTCTCAACTCTGTGCGCTCATGCTCGGCTTGACAAAGCTAGTTGTGAGGCCTAGCAAACCCTCATGCGAATTTGTGGCATCAAACCCCCATACCGCGCACGTACTTCTGTGGATATAGAAAGTTTGAATTAGAGCTGTATCAGCAAAGAACCTACATTCCCTGCCCTAACTTATTAGTGACATGAGCATAACCGATCCTGATTTCAGCCTTGCCCATGGAGAAAGTTATCAATAGTTGACCCGATTAAACACTTGCTCGTCCAGTGGTCGTAATGAATTTTAACTTTCTCCAATAGAAATGCGCTTTTCTTTCCTGTACTGTGTGAAATTTCGAACGATTTTCTTTCGCTGCAAAGTATTCCTAACTGCTGGATAATAGTCTCCTTCACTCCAAAACCGACGAGTGGATCCTCAAAATTCCGTCCCATTGCCTGCACCTCAGTTGATTTGAAGGTGTTTGAGAGGCTTATGAATAAACCCCGTCCACACAGTTCAGTATTGGTGGCCCACACCAGGTTGCATATACTCATCCCCAATGTACTCTGAACGCTCTATCCGATCAAACCTTGATACGAAAAGAAAATTTGTTCGAATATGTTTTCAATATTTTAGTGGTGCCTTCAACACGATTGTTGGGAAAATATCGGTAAATATCCTCTGTTTAGGATGCATTCAACCTCCTACGACTAAATTCATGGCTAACTGCTTCTCCAAAGTTGAGCAGTTCAAACGCTACAAAGATAGTACGTCTTCATTGCTGCCGTCATCCCAACGCGTACTGCAAGACGCTATTTAACCCAGTATTTTATTTGTTCAATTACATTTCGTTTATGCCTATGATTAATCCTTTTCTTCTTGTTTAGTATGGGGACAACGTAACATTCGGATTACTATACCCCAAACCATGAACTCAGACCAATCTACAAGATTACATGGCAGAAAATGTGGTCTCAGCAGTGAAACCTCCTTATCAACCCCAAAAATGTAGTGATTTATTTGTTCCCTTTTGAAAGGTCAAATGTATGATGAACGGAGGAATCCCAGTCCGCCTTTATCTATCCCAAATGATCAGGTGGATGGGCGACGGTCTGTTAAATGCCTTGATGTTATTTTCAATGGTATTCTCTCCTGGTCTAAGCACATCAATGTCGTTTTTCTGAAGGTCAGGTGGCTTATGTCTTGAGGCGTTTTGCTTTGCTTGCAGTTTTTCCCATTGGCTTTATGGGTTCTCTGCTACTGTCCGTGTTTTTTTAAAAATGACCACAAAGTCGTTTCCCGATCCCTCACTTTTCTTTCGGTATGTAGTAGTATACCATAGGAGCATCTGGTGCACCGTGGTGAGATAGCTCACCACAACACGTACTATAAAAATCTCACCAAGATTTTATCCAATTGTTCCCGTCCCTATATCCAGGCCTTAATCAGCGTCATTCTCATTCATTCACCAGTTCCGGTTACAAAAGCGCGCACTGAGGCTTGCAGGTATCATATTACCCCGTATACCGCCAGATTTCTCATAAAGCATAAACTCGTCGCAGAAAATCAGAGTAAAATGATTATCAAAGTCAAAGATAAACTCCATTGTTTGCCATTGTTTTTATGGCGTTATTGTCCGTTTCATCTTTTGAATTGCTCTATTATTTTTTTATTTTTCTATTGTTGAAACAGTATGATTACTTGATTATTTAATATCCACTCCGCGAGATGTATGACGTGATTCCTTGATTTGACTATTTCCTTCAGTCTTATTCTGGTGTGAGATATCCACTAAAACATCTGTTGGGGATTGTATGTACCTCATGAGTCATGTCAATCAAAATAATTGGCCATGATGGTTGTCCTAAACTAAAAACATTACTGATGCCAAAATTGCGGGTTCAATGGAATGGTGAAATCGTTTCTTCAGGGCAGGAGGACAGGTGGAACCATTGAATGCCTAACGCGAGGCTGTGAACACTTGTGCTCGTTCGAAAGAAGACAAGATCTGTTGGTGCATAACGGATGCAAAATTAGTGATAATATTGAATTCCGATTTCAACAGACACTGATCTCGCTATAAAAAGCTACTTGCATTACGAAGAATGTAGTCAAATTTTACAAACATTTATTCGGGGTAAAATGTGTTCAGGAGAAAAGCGAGCAACAAATTTATGAGGGCAGATTCCAAATGTTCAATATTGAAACAAAAGAAGATTGCTTCATCGATTGTGGAGTTCACTTGCCCCAAAGAACTTTCCCCCGGGCGCACACATCACTCTTCAGTGCAGAAAACTGAACTTTTGAGAATGGACAAAGAACTTCTCTCTTTAATGAAACGGAACTCATTCAGCTTTAATTGACGACCAAGCGATCTGGAAGAATCAATATTGAGTAAAGGAATGCACATGCATTTCGAAACCACATTCAAACCACTCGCCTAACGTTTGTACAGTGCCTATTGTCCACTCTCTTCACTTGTACGTATATGGAGCAGCACACAGTAGTGTATCCACCTCCACATTTTAGGTGGTGATGAATGAACTGACATTCTGAGTGTTGACTGAAAGTAATCTTCTAAAACTAGAGAAAACACTTAGGTGCACCATACATTACTTGAAATGACATAAATCGATTTTGAACACTAAAAGCTTGTTTAATGAAGTGACCACAACTCAAGATACATTGGTATCAAGCTATAGACCACTTGCCTTCCATCGCCTGACACTGCACAACAAAACAATCACTATTCATTCTATGAGGTACTTGAAGCTTAGTGTATGGTGTTGTTGGTCTTAAATGGTTCTAACACAAGCTGAAATTATCAGGTTCTATCGATGAGCTAACAAAAAATATTCTCAACGATAATGTCACTTCATTTTCGTTAGCATTAGAGGCAGCTTGCAGAAACAAGGATGCAAATGAATGGAGAAATGAACTTAATTGGCATGGAGGATCTCTGACTGAGTTATCTTAAATATACTTAGCAATAACTCTGATTGCCTTCAACATAGTACTCTCACAGTAACTGCATTGTCTCCGATATCTCAACGCTCCCTCGCATCGAATGTCGGCTTGGACCCTGTGATTATCCATTGTTGAATGAAGCTGGTTATTGCCCAAAACTGTCCCACTGTCATTTAAGTGTTTTTTGCGTGTAAAGTGGCTTACACCACACAAACACTCATTTAGTTTACACCTTTTTTCAAAAGTGAGCATTAAAAAAATAAGTTCCCATTCATTTGACAGTGTGCTGTTTGCAGTTTCTTGTTCTCACTCCGACACAGGCACCGAAATACTTGTGCGTTTTCCAATATGGGCAAGAAAATCTTTTCGTCCAGTCAGTCCATGAAATGACAGCCAACACTATCCACCAATGCAATCAAAACAGCTGATCAGATAATAAATGGTTCGAGAAACGGACACCAAAGAAACGGAAAAAGAACAAGCTCAATTTCGCATCCTGCTCTACCCCCCGTCCTCAATGAGGCCATCTAATATCAAGCGCAAGCACCGAGGTTTTTAATACATTACTAAAAGTACAGGTGTTGACAAAACTCGTGCAACATCACCCTCATTTTGAAAACCCATTTCAGGTTGCAATAGCATACTTATATATAGATGGTTATAAGTACAGTGTATTTATTCCTGACTTTATCTCCAACATCTACGTTTTTAGTTCATTTCTATCACCATTTGAATGTGCGCGACCTTGAGTGTCGCTATAAAATTTGCAGTAGTTCGAAAGTTACTGCTCTGATTTAGAAAATATTTTGGGCAA
>UZAN01046590.1:0-12088 GCA_900618425.1 Echinostoma caproni
ACCGGAGGCGATGTGGCTACTTACATCAATATTTCCTGGTGTGGTAAGTCAGTAGTTATGTATAACTAGTCTGAAAACTGCATTGACTGTTTGTCTGTTCGTTGTCCCCTTAAATTTTCTCGTCACAAATGTACAACCATCACCAATGTGTATATACCTCTCTCGTGTACTCGGACCGACATTTCTGCTTTCTTTGATTCCTTTATTCCATTTCTAGTTCCATTATTAGATGAAAATCTTCACTTACTTGTTAGTGAGTTCAATCATGCAAGCATTTCTCCCATGCTTCTGTTTGGTCTGTCTGACCTTTCTCATTCTCCTACCAGAGGTAGTTCTGTGCTGTACAGAGTGATCACAAACCATCCCAACTTTTTCTCTCTCAAACTGATGGTCCCGGTTTCTACCGATGACCATAGACCAAAGGTATACTCTCACATTGCTTATCAAGCATTCACACGTTCTACTCAGATAAAATCTCATCCAAGGGACTTTTCATCCAACCGTATCTCTCTTCTCAACCGTTCTATTGTGATTGTTCAGTCTTGGTTTGTTTCTTGTCCTTCGTTTTTTAAATCTGTCAATCTGTTCACTGATACGATTAAACCGATATTTAACTTGTGTTGTCCAAAGAAAACCCTGTTTGTCTGTAACGGTAGAATTACCTTACCCATTTTGAACTCACTGAGAAGGTTCAAAGAACTGGCCTACAAATCTCGTCTTGCATCACTTGTAAAGCACTATTCTGATTTAATCAGGTCCGAGATAACTTGCCTCAATGCAATCTTCGCCGCCCAAATTCTGCGAACGAAGAACACCAGGCTCTTATCCCAAGGTATTCGCCTTCTCTGTGGGTAGAACAGAAAACATTCTAATACCTCTGTGGATGTCAACAGCCTCAGCGCCGCTTTCATCCACCCGTCAAAAGAGAGCCAGATTCCCTCATTCCTATGCAATGAATCCAGTTCAATGCTTTGTCCAATGATTTAATCTTTAGTTTTCTTCCATCCTGCAAAGCATCCACAGCTGCAGGCTCTGATGGTCTTCCTCCCGCACTTCTGGAATTTGGATCTGCTTCCCTAACCAATACAATGACATCCATCATCAATGAGTCCCTATCTTCCTGGTCGATTCCTGATTCTTGGCGTCCAGTGACCATTATTCCGATCCCCAAATCCACGTCCTCAAATGTTGTTGCGAAACGGTTTCGTCCTATCGCGTTAACCTCAGTGGCTCTAAAGATAACTGAAAAAACCATCCTGAGTCGGTTGCAATCAGACACCATAATTCCTTTCGAGCCCCATCTAAAACAAACAGATCTACACCGCAGTCATTAAATAATTGAACCAAGTTTATTCGTTGTATTTTTCTCGACTAATGGTCCGTGTTTGATTCCGTTTCTCGGTCATCCCTTCTTTTCAAACTTGAATCTTTTCGCACTCCAAGACAGCTGCTCTCATGGCTTGCTGACTATTTCACACAGAGGGTCCAGTGCACCAAATCAGGAAGGAGGACATCAAAACCTCTTGTTATTAATTCTGGTGTTCTTTAAGGTGCTGTTCTATCTCCATATCTTTTTTCTGCCTTTATTAGTGACCTTTCGGTCCCACCCCCTGCGCACATCCAAAAGTATGCTGATGACGTTGTTTTATGTCAGACAGTTTCATCTCCTTCGGAATTTCATTCTTTTACTGAAAACCTATCCCACATCTAACAGTTTTCTGATCAATCTGGTCTCAGTCTTAACATATCTAAGTGCGTAGAGTGTATTTTCAGTCTTTCGCACTCCTAATTTTTAACGGACTCTGCTACCCTTAAAGGTAAACCTGTATCCAGAATGCCATCAGTCAAGTACCTGGGTGCCAGCACCGACAGTAACCTTCGTTGGTCTACACATCTACAACTGTATGGGAAAACTGAAACGCCTATCTTTTCAGTTACGCAAACTCAGGTAATTCCGAACCCCACAGTCAATTCTGTCATCTTTCGTTCATCAATTCATTTTACCCATCCTATTCTATTGCTCCCCTGTAGTGTTTCCCGATCTTTTAAAAAAAGACTTCAAAACAATTCACCATGGTCAGTCATGTATCATTAATCCCAATCGATTTATTAATCACGGAACTCACATCAACTCATGTTTCAAATTTGCTCAAAAGATTCTGGATGATCCCCTTCATCCACTACACTCCGATCTATCGTCTTTTCGTTCCCATCCGTCCACACGCTCCTCATTTCGACAGGTACCCTCTCGGATTTATAAAAATTCCCCTGTACCCTACTTGGCCCGACTACTTACCAAAAAGGAACGGGTCTCAAATGAACTACGTCAAACGTTTTGTACATATATCACCGAAATTCTTTGCCTTTCGTTTTTATTATTATTATTTCATTCTGTGTGACAAACAGCGTACATTTTTAACTGAAATGTCAGCATATATGCTTGCACAAGTAATACAAATACAAATGAATGATGGCCACTTTCCTGATCAAAAATCATTAGCAGATACTGACTACTTATAAGTAACATGAATACGACGGCAAATAAACGGCAAGTCAAAAAATGTGTTTAACGAGTAATAAAATCATAATTCAAGCCGACATTGCGCAGTAATATGTTGGAACAACGTTTCGATATCCAGTTCGATGTTGTAGGGTGAGAAGTGGAACTAATATGTATTACTTTATCCAACAGGAACGGTAAGCTGATTTCAGTCTCTTCTTTTATATTTGTTTTTTATATTGATATAATCTGTTTGCCTTAAGTTACACAAGTAAGCAGGCGTATAACTATACGCTTACATTTCAGTTTTATTCGGATCCAATAACTTTCCGTGTTGTTGGTGTGCGAATTTTAGGGAGTAGCTTTCTGTCATTCAAGTATAAAGGTTGTCCACAGGGCAGAGGTTTGTTTCCCGTTGAGTATCCCCGCAAACCGGGGAATTTGATCTGCCTGAGGGTAATCCTGATGGGTGATATCGGCCCGGGGATGCAGAATCGCTTTCATCTTTGAAACGAGCAACGTACGTGTGAGCACATTCTTACTCTGAGGAAGGAGCTTCAGCGTGGGCGGTCTGAAGTTGGTCTTCCGAATTTCGTCGTCACGTCGAACAGGTTCAGACACCCGTTCTGGAATTAACTTCCAGCAGCAACAGCAGCAGCAGCGAAGGGGGACGTGGCTGACGCGAGAAGTTTAAAATTGTCTAGGCGACAGTCAAGAGGGACTTACGATTAAAAGATTAAGGAGACGACACTCGAACTAAGGCTGGATTGCGTAATAGTGAAGTGCAAATCCACATTTCCAGAAGTTTTAAAGGAAGTAAATTAACAGTAGAGAACTTCAGAATTGTTGTTCTGTGATTTACCGAATGAAAAGAGGGAAAAGAATGACGCCCGAACAGGGGCTCGAACCCTGGACCCTCAGATTAAAAGTCTGATGCTCTACCGACTGAGCTATCCGGGCCCGCTGATTACTCTTACATTACTCTTCAAATACTAAATTTGCTTGATTTGCGGTGCAATAAATGATCCTATACAGTAGCGAAATGCAGGGGAAAGATGAGAAAACTGCGGTATCTACGATTGCCAACTCATTGATCAGTTGCAACACCTTCAACTAAGACTATTAACACAGATGGTCAAATCATCGAAACAACTCACGGACCAGGTTGTCAAGCTGTGAGCGAGGCAGATTAATTCAATTGGTTCACCTCAATTTTCCGTATACAGTCAGTCAGATTACTATTAGCCCAACCACAACGAAGCGAAACACGGTTGACTACCTGGAAGCTCCAACTGAAAGCCACTCACTAAATCAGGTCTATCATGCAGTTTGCGGGTTGATTTGGTACAAAACTCCTTAGGCCTGGTTGATAATTCGCATGTAACTTGCAGTTGCGGTGAAAAAATTGACCAGTAATAAAAAAATAAGTGAGTATACAGACTTGTTTACTTATTTGCCTACTTATTTACTTGCTTACTCACTTACTTACTTACTTACTTACTCACCTACTTACTCATTTACTTGACTCACTGAATTACTTACTTATCTACCTATTCCACCGTGTAAGCAACAATTTGATTACTGGCCAATTATTTCACCGTAACTGCGAGTTACGTGCAGGCCTAGGAGGTTTGTGCCAAATAGTTATAACTATTAACGAACCAACATCATTGAATCTTCAAATGTGCACGAAATGTCAAGATTTTATAAACGAAGGAATTCCAAAAACGATGTTACGGAGTGCTTATGGCCGATCGAGAAATTCATTTTGACTATTTAATTCCTATTACCGAAAATGTGTCCGGTAAAATGTATAATTTCCGGGTTTTCACTATGCAATAATGCTTCTTCTGATGTGTATCCGCTTTCAACCTCGAAAACGTTTCTCTTGATCAAGCAAATTGATCGCGGTCTGTTCCGATCAGTTCTGTTGATTATTGAGCCATGAAGGAGTGAGCTACAGTAAAGACATAACTGGTTGTGGTTTCCTAGGTCATTGATGAAAAAATAGCTCAGTCACCATAGGTCACAGCAACATATTTATATTGGAATTATAACTCCAACCCAATCACCTGAACAAATTTCGCTTTTCGACCAGGCCCATGATCCATATTATGAAAAGTGCATTGCTTGAAGTACACCTCAAGCATTGAATTCGTCCCTGATCATAGTTACTGTGGCAACGTTTGGTGAGTGAGTAATCGTCAATGGCCGAACAACTACCACTAGACATCCTTTAGGTGTCACGCTCAGGAAACGGTGCGTCAGCCTTCGTGTCTATCTACAATTGAATCCAACTTAGCCAAGTCTCACGCAAATCGCATAGCTTGGACGACCCGGTGAACGGAAGTGCATCAATGAGCTCGACAAGATGCAAGACTGAGGTCCGCCTCATTTCGACATAGGGAGAGCGTGGGAAGACAGGTTGTTAATGTGGGGGTGGAAAAACATGTGATCAACCGATCAATCCGGAGCACTGAACGGAAGCGGATCCAACCGCAGTGTTTCGTTCTCAATTAAAAGTGATCATTTCGCAAATGAAAATTGAAATGGTGTAGTGCGATAGCCGGAAAAGCAATGTTAAGGCAAGGAGCACAGTTCGACGAGTACCTTCTTGAATAGTGATGGACCTTTCGACATAGCGGTGGGGAGGACTTAGATGGATAACCTACCCTCTGCTTTAAAAATGAAGTCTAAAGACAAGAATTTATCCGATTTTGGACGGAAATGAATATGTCCATGTTGGCTGATTTATATGGAGCGTGCAAGCAAGCGATCATCAAAACAAATTCATTTCAACTTACACGATGCGTGCGTACATTTTTAACTGAAATGTAAGCATATATGCTTGCACAAGTTATACAAACACAAGTGAATGCACGCATTCCAATTACTCAAGTATTTCTTATACTTCATATTGTGAAGATTTTCACGTAAGAATTATGAGCATTTAACTTAAGATTAAAAGTCTGCTACTTTCAATCATCAAAATGTCAATTCTCAAATTTTGGACAGAAACAACACATGACCATATACGATCATGGACATGCACGTCCACATCGGCCGGCCAAGGTAAAAAGGTGAAGATGACAGCCGATCAGTGCTATCCCGTTGATTGCGTAACATTGAAGTGAAAACCCACATTCCCTAAGGTGTGAAGAAGAAAACGAAAGTAATGCACCAAATGAACGAGGGAAAAGAATAACGCCCGAACAGGGGCTCGAACCCTGGACCCTCAGATTAAAAGTCTGATGCTCTACCGACTGAGCTATCCGGGCCTGGCGGCGCGTTGTTAAACTACCCTGTATATTCCACATCTGTGTAATTTAAAGCATAACAGGCAAAAATATTAACACAGTTTGTGAAATCAATGAAATAACTTGAACTGTAAACTAGGTGGATTATTCAATTGGTTTACCTGTGGATGGAATTCGTTAATAACTGTTTTCTTGTTCTCGGTACCAACCTAGCTGCTTAAGTGCCTTCCCTTCGAAAAGAGTCTCACACAATATAACGGGTATGAATTGAAGCGGTAATCCGTTGGAATCAATTGGGTATCATCAATGAACCAGATAACACAGCGTGAAAGATGTCTCTTAATGTTGAGCTAGTTCCTAAGTTGATTTTAAAATAAATGAGATACTGTCATTTGCGAAAAAGGCATTATTTTTCCTCTGTAATTGGCCCATTTTTATCGCGGTCATCAACTAACTCACTTCTGGTTCCCAAAACGAGTGCAAATAAGGTCCGCCATGTAATCCGGTCAGAACATTCTCTTGTGATGGTTCACTGGAATCCTCCAGTTCATTGGAGTCCACCATTTGAAGGAAGCCGAAACAGGTACTGAAAAGTGGAGTAAGAATAATTCAAGCGAGTTTGGCACTACAATAAGCAGCATGCTCAGATGTTCCCATTCGTCCATCACAAGCTCCATTAGGTGTTATGCGTTATTACATGCTTATACTCAATAGAATACTTAGAATTTTTGAGAGAAATCATAACTCTATTTTCATTACACCCCTCAGTTTAACGTAAAGTAGCAGGAGCTAACCTCTCGGTTACGACGTTGACATTAAACTGGCAATGCTACCAAGACTACGAAAAAACCAGACGAGCAAGAGAAGTTAATGGATCGACGAAGGTCGCGGTCTTCAACCGTTGACTAAAATGATCCCGTGGTCCCCAAACATAACGTCTATAGGACAACCTACAAAACCAAATCATCGACTGGCCAAAAGCAATAGACTGACCGCCGTTGTGATTTTTCTAACTAGTACCAGTCAGACAAACATCGAACACCGTAAATGTCTACCCGGTGACATAAGTAGCACATGTCCCAATCGGAGATCTGAGTGAGCACCCGAAACTTTGCACTGCTTGTCCGGTTACTTCGCTAATATCGTGTAATGCCTCTGAGACATTAGTCTGTGATTGTATTCCACAGTTCATGACCATACACTAAGGTCAATCGGGATTCTGCCACATAAAAATTGACGCTTCACGGACGAGAGGACACGCCATGGATTGACACGGACGGCAAACGCGAAACAACTTTCTTGTATGTGTCCGAAATACGCTCGCCACAAAAGAAGCGCAATTGGTTAAGGAGTAAAAAATAGCTGTTCATTTTCATTACTATTAACTCCGATTAGAGTGAGGCTGGGAGTGTGATCGGCCCAACCTTGTACCGCATATTGCACTTTGCAGTTGCGAAACGCACACCGAACGTAACCTGAATTACACTAAGACTATTAACATGAAATCGTGTACAGATTTGTACCGGGTAGTACAATGTGTTCTACATCAAGTCGGACAATTTACCATAGTATCGATCGATGCCATCTTACCTACTGGAGAATAGAGCCATTTTTATCATGAAATCCACAACAAAGTCGAAACGGAAACAGAATAAAGAGCAGTCCGGGCGATTCAAATTTTCAAATTTTGATTACGGGTAAATTACAGAGCTGATGCTTATTGAATCCCATAGGATCTTTACAAACTGGATTCGATTAGTAGTACAATTATATAGCAAAATATAAAGTTTACTCACGGGTACTGAAAAGTTAGGTGTTTCAATGCTTCATCCAGTTGTGACTTCAAGGAATCGATGGTTGGTGCACAAACAACTTGAGGTGGAGGAGAGTTCCAGGTATTACAAACTCTGAGACTGAATGACGTCTGCAGTCTAGCCGACTCTTTTGTGGTAAAAGTTTAAACGGATGTCCTAGAAGGTGGCTATTCATGGATAGTGTTAGTAAAGTACTACACGGGTGGTTAGGTTGATGCAGTACTTAATATACCGGGAACATGTCTCTCCGTATTCGACGGTAGTCAGACGAATATATTCCGATAATTTGCAGCCTTTCACTGTAGGTCTTAGATAGTAACCCCTTGTGGTTGCTATTTTCTGCGGACGTTCGAGTGCCTTTTGGTCGCGAATCAGACATGGATTCCAAGCCTGTATCGCATACTCGGTGTGTCGTGTAATGTATAACGATTGCAAACGGGGGAATAGGCCTACTTCAAATGATCCAAAAACACGTTTCAGCAATCCATCGTGTTTTATGACCTTTGATGACGCTCCTACGCAATGTGCGGGACATCCCAGATCCTCATGAACGAGAAGTCCCGGTTTTTTTCGTTTGGAGAAGGCGGTAATGACTAAGTTCCAAGTATGGAAAGCGAACCCTGTGGCGAAACGATACAACCCTGCATTTCTCAACGTTGAATCCGATGTCATTGGTGATAGGCCATCGGTAAGCCGCGTCGAAAGTTTCCTGAAAGGTTTCATTACCTTCAGGATATTGTGCCGTCCTCTATGTTTTGGCGTCGTCAGCGAATAATAATGCCTTTTCTCCAAGGACGTTTGTTAGGTCGTTTATGAATGCTAAGAAAAGGTAGTGAACCATTAACTCGAACCGATGCGGTACATTCTCGCAGAAATTCCTCAGTTCAGTCAAGGAGCAGTCTTCGAACACCGTAATTATGGAGCTTTCGCAGCAGTATATGGTGGTTAACCCTGTCAAAAGCTTCAGAGGAGTTTAAGTAGACTACGTCTACTGCATCTCCTGCGTCGACTGATCTGGTNTCATCTCGTGCAAGTAACGGGTTTGTGGTGCACGAGCATATCTTTCGAATCCCGTACTGGGCCGGCGAAAGAACGTTATGGTTCTCGAAATGCTCCATCAGAGAATCGGCAACAATCAATTTCATTATTTTTGACAGAACAGGAAGAAGTGTAACTGGAAGGTAGTTCGCAGTTCTGCAACCACCTTTGTAAACAGGTTAAATATTCGTAACCAGGACTTCACTCGTGANCGGATGTGAACTTCTCGCGAGTAGACTTGGACAAGAGCTAGTAACGTGCAGTGTGATGACATCGAGTAAGTAGAAGACCGCTTTCAGAGGCTGATGAAGACAGAAGGAATCCCTAGGATGTGTAATTTCCATGGACAATTCAACCTCGACCAGGTCCAAAACCACTTTGATTGCCATCCTTTCACCGTTCGTGTGCAGTGAAGAAAAAACAAACGGTATAATCTCAGATAGAAAGTTCGAGATGATAGTGATCAATCATATTCCTTTTTCGTTTGCACAAAAAATTCATACCTCGCTTGCGAAACTGTCAGACGCACAAGAATTATGCTCACGGCAGTTTTGTCAACTCCAAAAACAAATTAGAACCAACATATTTTAAAAGGGATAGAGACGTCAAACCTGTCGACATCTTGTCACCTCACCATTGGCGGAAACTGCGGGCGCCTATGCGATGGGTGACACTGACTGCTATCACGCACGCACGCACGTCGCATTGATCGATTCGCTTCGCCAATCCGGCTTCAGCACTGAGCTGTCCATCACGCGTGATTCATCGCCTGGTTGACCGCACTCCGGTTGCACGTATGCATACGCTTTCAGCTTCCCGCTTCGTATGTCTGCCTGTTCACTTGCGTGTGTGTGTGTCTATGTGCTTACTGAGGCGATTCGTATTACAGAAATAAGGGTCACCTTGATTACGGGCTGCTAAACCCAATGGTGCAGTTCAGTCATCTCAAGCATATTGGCTTAGCTAAAAGGGCCTACTTGACACCTCACCAGCCAGATCAACCCATTTGACAGTTTAGTAGAAGTATCAATTGGTTGTAAAAACGGAACTGAACTGGACCCAGTGATGGGTAATCGTACTCGAAAGCGAGCAACGGTGTAGCATCACATGATCCTAAAGGTCATTTCATGGATCAGTGTTTATGTGCGTATGATTACGTGCACTGCCGCAACACTCGATTACAAAATGAACTATTGTGTTTCGTGCTGTAACAGTTACCTCAGTCCAGTATCGATTGACTGCGTCAACGAAGTTCGCTAAGCTGTCCCCAGAACATCTCTCTGCTAACTTGCGTTGTAGTCAACTCACAGTTTTGCACATGTGCGCATGAATCGGAGGGAGACTGCGTGCATATGCTCTTTTGTACCAGAGATTGGGTTAAAGCGATGCAGAAATCTGCTCTAATGTTTTGTAATTTGGGACTACCTGTTGTGTTTGTAGTAGTGAAACTGAGACTATAACTTCGGATCTTTGAGAATCTGTCTAAATGTGGTGTTCAAGCTCTCCTGATATACCTGCATAGCACGAGTCAACTAACCTCCGCTACGGATGCAAGCCTGCTCATTTACACTAGGCATCAGAAAGAAGAGGAAGATGGTTCTTGCGCCTTGGGTGAATAGACTCTCGTGGTCAGCTCCGATCCATTGCATATTCAGGGGGCACACAGTCTTTCCAAACACCTTCCTTGTAATCTTGCCCAAAACCAAGTCGAATCCATCGGGGACCATGCGTAACTCGCTACTACAATTCATAGTGATTAGGTTACCGGATCCCATCAAGTCTGTTTCTTGGTAATTGCACTATGGGATAACACAGTACAACCTCGATGTAATAGCTGCACGCCTTTTCCAGTGATGCTTAACTCTGTATGATAGTGCACAAACCTAGTGTAGTACTTTCACGATGGACCAAAACGACCTGTCACTCCAGGCACGTTGAGCAAGTCACCGACATTTTGGATTCAGTCGTGTGCATGTTTCCCGCTGGACGTTCTGGTTCATGGTTGTTTTTTGTACTTTCCCTGTCTTACAGGTTGCTCGGACATACCCTTTCCCCGGAGGGTCTGTTGCCTGAAGTATCCTCTACCTGTGCATTGAGAGCGTCTGTGCTGGATCGCGTTTACGAGTTGGCTCGACACCCCAGAGAGGGTTTTGCTTGTGACATTCTGACAGTACTATCGGCGCCAGAAAATCGGATCGCGTTATCCGAAATCAACCTCCTGTTGTGTAATACAAATTGACGGCAGCGGTCGGCTAAGTCCTGCATATTACACTACCATATCACAGATGTAACATCTTTATAAATTAAAAACATCTTGCATAATATATCACCTAGCGTCCGAGAGACATTTTACTTCTATGTGCTTTGAGAAATTCGCCGTTTGTGCAGTATATCCAAATACAGCCAGTAGATTGGCAATATCTTGCTGGCTAGTGTCTTCATCACTACAACGGGTCAACTGAAGCCATAAACGAGGTTGTACTTTCAAATCAACCGCGTTATCACATTGGTGTAATTTATCGCTCCTTGCTTTGGACCCGAATCGTGGATGGTCAAGACGACAAGATCGGACAAGCGCTGTCGAGGTCGGGCAAAGGGTTTTAAGTGCACATACTGCAACAAACACTAGTCTACCGTCGATTTCTGTGACTGGGGTAGGCGTCACGCCTTTTATCGGATAAACTTTTTTGGACCACGATGTTTTCCTCGTTAGATGGTGACTGAAATAGCTTGAAAATTCGATCATATAGGTTGCGTTGGGCTTACCGGTTGGGGGCCTCAGAACGAACAAAATGGATTGCTAAACGCATAAAATATTGTGCACATCACGTTTACCTGCACTCTGTAGCTTTCTCTTGATATCGCGCTCAGTAGTTTGACTGCTTTTGTTTACTTCTTTATCCGGAACAATTACTTCCCGAGATAAAATTAAATAGGGAGAGCACAAAAGGCTAGATTGCACGATTTACGCCAAGACAGATTTCGCTCAACTGGTTTATATCATTGAACAGTAGATCAGTTATGTATGAACACGATAGGATCCAATCGTCACACCTGTTGCCACTATCTAGGGATTGAGAGTATGACTAACCGTTCTTCTTACATACACACACACACAGGCCGGGGATAGCTTACAAGCGGAGTTTTGAAGGGGGAAAAGTATGATGAATTATCAAATGCCAGCCCGCCTTTATCTAGCCNTTATCTATCCTCAGTGACCAGGTGGAACGACAACCGTCTGTCAAATACCTTGGCGTTATTTTCAACCGTAACCTCACCCGATCAGATCACGTTAATGACGTTTTTCTGAAGGTCAAGAGGCTCACGTTTTGTTTTACGTCTTAAATCACTTTCTGTCCCAAGCCATCTCATAATGGGTTTTGTTTTGCTCGCGTTTCTCCTCACTGGCTTTCTGGGTCTCTTCCCTAGTCTTTTTAACAAGGACCTCAAACTCCCTCAGGTTTCTGTCGGTTTGTAGT